>OX596278.1:34830087-35032587 GCA_951394225.1 Harpalus rufipes | reverse complement strand
CGAATAAAGTATTATTTAGTGCACCATTGTGTTTCTTTGTGCATCCTTATTCCCCAAACCCTAACAATATAATTGCACGTTCTACCTACGAATCTATATGGCGTGACATCATAAATTTAATAGTATTATTTGTTTTACCTTCATTGTTTCGTTATTTTCTACATTTATTTATCCAAAAAGACGGTAGCGGAAGACATAAATGTTATAAGTTAAAAGCATTAAAAACCCGAATATTTTAAAAACTTTTTTTAAAATTTTTATAGTCCCTATCATACAGTTTTTAATATAAATAATCCATGTTCTAATTTGTTGACAAATAAATATCATTACGAAAATTTAAATTAACAATGGCAGGATTTTATGAAGAAAAAATTGGTAATATACAGTATGTTAAAAAAACCGAACTCGAAGTAGGCTATGAACAAAGACACATATCTTAATTAAAAACTATTTAATTAAAAGTCTTGACACGAGACATTGTCAAAAATGTTGTCTAAAGAAATCTACGATTTTCTTCTTGAATCTTATTTTAGAAATGGAAATAAATTAGAATACGGCCAATGACAAAATTCTTTTGCAGCCTGCAATAACGAATTTCAGGAAAATTACATTTCAAGAAAAAAATTGACAACTTGACTTTTGAATTGAATAATTACCAGACATACGTTTCTCTTTTCATGGCCTACTCCAAGTTAGGTTTTTTTTTTGAACACACTGTATTGGGTTAAATTTGAATATAGCTATACGGGGTGTTTATTTTAAATGGGGCCACCATTGCTATCTCGAGAAATATAGGAGCTATAAAGACGGTTAAATGGGCACACAATATCTGTTTTACAAGACAAATTTAAAAATAAAAAATATGTGTTCTCATTTAAAATAATATAGTTAGGTCCCATATTGTGACAATCACTGGTTGAAAAAAATATTTTTTCTTTTCTGTAAATTACTCTTGTAAAATAGAAAATGTTTGCCCATTTAATCGTCATTGTAGCTCTTATAGTTTTCAAGATAGCAATGGTGGCCCATTTAAAATGAACCGCTGTATATTTACATAATATGAAAATTACATGGCGAGAAATAATGTGCTGGACATATCTAATTCGAACCGTGATACCTCAAATCCGATCAGAAAATGTTCTAGCACTCTAATACTAGCGGCCATCCGCACTTTATTCTTGCCCTTATTTCATATAAAAATGTCAATAGATTATTAAATATTTTCTTGTTGTATAAAAACTTGGAAGATACTACTTTTCTAATTCAATCTAATATTCCCCACTGGCACGTCTCTGGAAATCAGTAACATGAAAACATCGTGCGTCTGGGAAAACATATTTACATTATGCGTGCGAGCAACAAGATGCCTTACGCCTAGCGTCGTCGATCGGCGTCGGCAGTGGCACTGTCGCACGTCGTCCACCAGCCCCAGCTTCAGCCTCCACCAAATCGCAACCAATTTCCATATCGCCTCCACTACCAGCAGCCAGAAAATCGAAACGTGCCCCTGCAACGGATTCTGGTAATGTGTTTGCATAGCAAGCCGCCAGCTCGTGAAGTCGGCTTGTCATGGGTAATAATGTCGTCCTAACTAATAAGTTATTTTACTAAGGTGGGCATGGGCATGGCTCTGGGCTTATCTTTCCAGGGCCAACTCATTTCGGGGTAGTGTTCAAAATTTACCTGTAAAATTTACGTGCATTATTGTAGTTTAATTTTTCATAAATTTTTATTATTTCTTTTGGGGTAAGTAAATCAAATTACCCTAAAATTATTGCATATATATATATATATATATATATATATATATATATATATATATATATATATATATACAGGGTGTTCCACAACTTAGGACAAAAAATTAAAGGGTATATACTGTACGACGTGCTGAAAAAATTCGAAAAAAATGCATCGTATTTCAAGCAAACATTTTTTTTTGTCACTGGTCGGTAGTTATTTTTAATATTTTTTTCAAATCTTCTACAATGAAAGCAGTTGTTTACATAATATCTAATACTAATAAATGTCTAATATTGTGTAATTAATAATTTAATTTAATTTGATGGGTGGTAAGGAATTCTTTCGTCGACATTGCTGTCAATTATCATTTATCTTTGCTGGTGCAGTGTTCTAATTTTACAGTGAATAGCAGTGTAGTGTAGTTTTTGTTAAAATGGATGCATTTAGTAACAGTGAATTAGTGGACATGGTGTTAATTTATGGAGAAATTATTTTGTATTCAAAACAATTATTATCTCTAAATCTAACGTACATTACATAATGTTTCATTGATAATTAATTTCAATTAACATTTCTTTCTATTACGTATGCTACTCCAGTGGTCCAAAAAATGTCTACTTCAAGTAAATTTTCCTTAACTTTGCGAATTTTTAAAAAAATCTTTTTGTTTCATGATCAGCGCGTCTTACAGTATATACCCTTTAATTTTTTGTCGTCCTAAGTTGTGGAACACTCTATATATATATATATATATATATATATATATATATATATATATATAATAATAATAATAAGTAAATATTTACATAATAAAAATGTCAACATCTGAGCAAATATTATTATATAAGCATTGATTAAATAGCATATATATTGGCAATGCTATAGTCAATCCGCGTAACACATTTTAATTCTGTACGAGTAAGAGCCATCTGTGCTGTAGTTGCATACTGTACATGTGTTTAATTAGCTACAAGATAGCAGCACAGTAGTACGCATCGCCGGGCGGAGCATCGGGCGGAGCCAAACAATTTTATAATTAGAATTTGACAAACCTATTTCGTCATTTCTTCAGAGATATTTAATTTAATTTTAATTTTTAAATACTGCTAAAAGAGCAACTTTTTAAGATTTTCCGCAAATAAAACAATGCAGCTATTTTAATACCATAAATCTTCTCCGAATACGTTTTCTTGTTGTTTTACTTAATAATTATAAATTAAAAGCAATTTTTTAATATCTTCTTAGACCACCAATTAATAACAAAAGAAAAAGTACCAATTAATTATGGATCATTTTCTCTTACATTTTTGTAATTAATATCTTCAATAAAAAGACACTTCAAACATATCGTTGAATTCGTAATTTTACGTAGATTCCAAATATGTAAAAATAAATAGGATGTCCCATTTGAAGAAAGTTAATGTCACTTCCGGTTAAACCGAAAGTGCTACCATCATGTCACATAACATAATTTGTGAGCCCCTAAGCCTACTTTACAAATATGTAAAGGGAATTAAAAAATAATTATAAATAAAAAAGTTATTTTGAGTGGCACTTTTTCAATGTCATGTGTGTATAATATACTAATATCCTATGCACTACTCATTTGACAAAATGGCTTAATTTATTTTTTTATATAGTTCAGTATACAAGGTGTTAAATGAAGAGTAAAAAAAATGGGAATATATACATTTCGATGAGCTAATATTTAGTCAAAAATTTTTTTTCAATATTCATAAATTTCTTGAAGTTCATTTTTAGCGTTCCTCAAAATAATAATGAATTAATTTATTTGTTGTTCGCAGTTACGTGATTAAATAATTCATTATTTTTTATTAAAAATTTCGTGTCTCCGACTCCAAGCGACTTGACACGAATACATCCGAATATTATTACCGCCAGCCTGATTGAATGTTAGTACGGCCAAATAATAAAATTATTAAAGGTGGCAGCATAATACGTATCTTTACAACGCGGTACACAAATGCTCATAAGGTTGCCAATCTATATATACTATTTAATCAATGATATAAGTTGCACATTACATATAATGGTGATTTGTACAGAATAATAGAGTTGTAAAATGGCAAATAAAAAGTTTAAATGTATTGTATTGACAGTGACAGTTGTGTTTTTGTACTCCTGCTACGATTTAAAAATTAAACAGTTAGATTCTCGATATTGAACTGTATTGTTACAGTGATCAAAAGTACTTTTAGTGCCCAATAAGTTTTTATAGTTGGTTAGTGATATACCTTTTCTGTAAGTACTCTGTTTTAGCTTAAAGTGTATCAATTATATTAACGAAAACCAGCCATATGCAACGTGCATAAACAATTATAACCAATTGCAAGTGACTTAAGTCGCTATTGTACGCCTGATTTTTTTTTAAGCAACCCACACACCGCCTTAGTATATAGGAATAATATACTTCTAGGAGAACATGACAGATCTAACTAATAAACAACTATTAGACATATTAGATAAAAAAAAATTGACAGCTGTTTTGAAAATGCGAGAAAAGACATAAAAAAAATTCGGAGAAGATCGACTAATTGATAAAACATACGAACGAAGAAATATCTTCCCTCAGAGACGAAAATAAACGTCTAAAAAAAAATTAACACCCTTGAGAAGAATTTAAAACGTAATAATATTATAATAAAGAGAATTAAAGAAAATAGGAATGAAGATCTTGAATCAACAATAAAAACGTTATTTAAAGATAGACTTGGTTTTGAAGTTGATGATTATGATATTGAATTTATACATAGTATAGGAAAATACTCCGACACAAAAACTAGACCTATACTTTTAAAAATTTTAAGCTATAAAGTAAAATGTGAAGTACTAAAAAATGTAATAAAACTGAAAAATACTGGTATTAGTGAGGACTATTCAAAAGAGGAATTAGAATTACAACAAAGCTTATATAAATATAAACTGGAGGCCATAAAGAAAGGACAAAAAGTTCAGCAACATAAATCTGGGTTAAAGATTAATGGTAAATACCATTCGATAAATAATCTAATAACCGAAAAGTTAAGCGTCAACGAAACTGTATTGAATGAGGATAATGAGGATGAAATTTTCAATACCACAGTTGCGTCAAATGATAATGATATAACATATAACAGTTCTGGAGACCATAGAAACAGCTAAACAGCAATTAAAGGTGCACGCTGATGTTCACAATCACACTCCGAATAGAAACAACTCCACAACTTCCCTCCCGGATAAAAAATCCAGTCGTTATCAGTTTCGGAAAAACAATACAAAGAAAATATAATATTAAGGTCTATTACCAGAACATCCAAGGCATGCGAAATGAGTTATTAGAACTTGTAATTCTTATACAGCAATTCAAAGATCCTCCTCACATTATATGCTTAACTGAACACTGACTTTATAAAGATGAAATTTCACTTCACACTATACCAAATTATAAAATTATTTCCTTTTCCTGTAGAACTGAAAATGAGCGTGGGCACATGCATATTAATTCGGAGTAACATGGCTGCAAAAAATATAACAGAATACAATACTTTGATACGAGAAAAACATTTTAAATTCACCATAATACAACTACTTCAATGTGGAGGAAAATCTGTCTATATAATAGCACTTTACAGAACTCCTGATACAGACTTCACAATTTTTCTAAATAATCTGGAATTACTGCTAGATAAAATACACTATTGTGGAAATTATATTATTATTTCAGCAGACTTAAATATTAACATTCTCAATAACTGCAGTAAGAAAACTCAATTAACAGCTCTTCTAAATTCATTTATCTGGTTCTTAACATAAATGAACCAACTAGAGTTACTAAAAAATCAGCTACTGGAATCGACAACATCATTACGTCGAGCAATATAGTTAGTCTACATGAAGTGGTAAACCCCGGATTTTTGGATCATCATACAGTAATTTCTCAGTACTTAAACCTATTTACTAACAATAAACATAGCACATATATTTACAAGAGACAATTTTCAGAGAGAAATATTACTGAATTTAATGATCTATTGTCAAATGAAACCTGGGACACCATGAACCAGAATATGGGTACAAATGAACTAGTACACGAATTTTATGTGACTTTTAATAGACATTTCAACAAAGTTTTTCCTTTAAAGAAAACTAAAATAATACAAAATAACAACTCGGGCTGGATAACCAAGGATATTATTAAATCTTGCACAACAAAAAGGAAACTTAGCCAACGTTTGAAAAATAATTATTCAAATGAATTGTTCGCTCACTACAAAAACTACTGCAAAATATTATCCAAAGTTATTACCGATATCTGTGTATCAAGCAGATTGGCACACCCAGCAATGGGTAATATGCCGTGATGAAATATTTATTTATTTATTTATTTTATTAATGAAGCCAAAAGAATAAAAATTACTAATGTAATAAATTCATCAAAAAATAAAATAAAAACAATTTGGGATATAGTGAGAAAGGAAACCAATATTTCTCCTAACTCTTTAACTTTTGAGAACAACATCGAAGAATGGACTAATAAATTTAATACATATTTTCTTTCAATGGGCAATGTCAGTCCATATCATTAATATAACTTCGCAACTCCATCTTGCCCATTCACAATTTTCCTCTATCCCACAACAAAATCTGAAGTTGAAAATGTAATAAATAGTTTAAAAAGTACTCTCTCTACTGGTATAGATAATGTACCTCCTTTACTTGTAAAAAAGTGTGTGTGTAATATTTCTGAACCCCTTAGTGTAATCTTTAATAATTCATTTGCGACTGGTACATATCCAGCTTACTTTAAAAACTCAATTATTACTCCGGTATTTAAATATGGTGATCGTGCTCTTTTAGAGAACTACAGGCTTATATCTTTATTGTGCGTTTTTTTTCTAAAATATTTGAAGAGCTAATAGATAACAGACTTACCAAATATCTGAATAACAACAATTTAATAACAAAGTGTCAGCACGGTTTTGTTAAAAATAAATCCACTATTACAGCAGTTAATACTCTTGATGAACAGATTCTCAGTGAACTTGATATTAATAGTAATTGTATTTACAGCATATCAAGTGATTTATCTAAAGCCTTTGACAATGTCAACCACAACGTGCTTCTTCAAAAACTCGAGCACTGCGGTATTCGTGGAGTCCCCCTTACTCTTTTTCAGTCCTACCTGAGTGACAGACAGCAAGCGGTCAAAATGACAACTATATATAACAACATCTACAAACAATATTATTCTGGATGGGAAAATATACAATCTGGGGTACCCCAAGGGTCTACTTTAGGGTCACTATTATTTTTTATTTATATTAACGATATGCCACAATACATAGAAACTAGAGAAATCATAATATATGATGCATATTTTCTAATAAGTTGCCCTAAAACAGAATCCTCAAATGTAAGTGACTTAATTGATACTGCCCTATTAAATATAGAACAATGGTGTGACAATAACGACTTAGCCATAAATCTCAGAAAAACAAGTGTAATACAGTTTTACTTGACGCGGCAAATAAGGTAGATTTTGACTTAACAGGAAGGCAAGTCAATATAGCTCTAATGCAAAATGTCTGAGGACTCATCTTGATCATAATCTAAGGGGCAACAGTCACATAGATAACTTATTCCTAAACTAAATAAAGCATGTTACTGCCTAAGAATACTCGCAGCGACATTAGATACTTCTACCTTATTAATTATTTATTATAGTACTCACTCATTAATTATGGTATTATTGTATGGGGAGTATCTTCTAGACTATATGAAATTTTCATTGTACAAGAACGTGCACTTAGAACTATATACAAATTAGCACCAAGAGAGTCCTGTCGTAGTAAATTAAAAAAATTAAATATATTAACTGTACCATGTATATACTTATTTGAACTTTTTAAAAATGTGTTTAATAACTTAAATGCTTTCACTTTCATATGCTCAAAATACACAACCAGGCAGAATAATAAATTCTTACAAATACCTAAGCACAAAACCACCTCATATAAAAATGGAGCTTATTATATGAGTGTTAAAATATACAATTGCTTACCTGAAAGTATAAAAGTTCTCTCTATAAGGCGTGCACTTGCTACAATAAAACAAATACTAGTTTCTAAGCAATATTATTCATTACAAGAATATTTCGATGACTGTATGAAGAATAATTTCCAATTGTAATATATTTCTTATAATTAATAGTATTTAAAGCATTATTTCGTTCTATTTTTACTATGATTTCATGATATTATCAATACTGTACTGTCATTATTGTAATTATTTGTAAACATTATTATTATTTTGTATTAGTATAGTGGAAGAACAGTGATTACTGATCTCTTCCTATTCGACCTTATTTACGTTCAATAAAGTTATTATATTCTATTCTATTCTATGTAGAGGAAGGTCGCGGTACACGAAACTGTAGTTTATTAAGCAAGTATTCACTATCAATACTGTTATCAATAATTTTAGATAAAGTATCTAACGCAATGTTTGTGTGACAATGCTGAATACTAAAAACATTAAATTGTTCAGAAAGTAATTCAGAATCATTATTACGGTCAGGAAATATGTTGAAACTTTTGAACTATATATATTTTAAAAAAATTCTTTGCACTTTTTCAATTTTAGTAACAGATATCTCATAGTAAGGAAACCATATGATAATAGCATAGATTAACTTAGATCGCACAAAGGCAAAGTAAAATGATTTTAATGTGTTAGTATTTAAAAATTCTTACTGTTTCTAATAAAAATCCAAGTACTTTGTTTGCTAAAGTTACTTGCTCATTAATATGGTGTATAAATGTTAAATGTGGGTCAAAGTAAACTCCCAAATCTTTAATAATAGAGGAACGAGATAAAACTACAGAATCTATCATATAATCATATATAATAGGAGTTTTCTTACGGGTATATGACATTGTCTTGCATTTTTCTTTATTAAGTACTAGCTGATTGTTAAGGCACCACTCAGTTACTTTGTTTATATTGTTTTGTAAAACATTGCAGTCTAAGACAGTTTTTATTTTAGTATACAACTTTAGGTCATCTGCATACAGTAAGACATTGCAATTTAAGTAGTCGGTAACATCATTAATCACAAGCAAAAATAAGAATGGCCCTAGATTTGATCCTTGGGGTACACCTGATTTAGCTACATAATAACGCGAACGAAAGCCGTTGAAAGTAACATATTGATGACGATTTTCTAAGTATGACTTGAAGAAATTAATAAGTTTATCACTGAAACCAAAGTTACGGCATTTACTTAGCAAGACACAATGATTAATTTTATCAAAGGCTTTCGAGAAGTCTATATAAACGGTATCCACTTGTCCTTTTTTATCTATAACTTCTGAAAAATACTGAGTAAAAGTACTTAAATTAGTAAGAGTCGATCTACGTGGCATAAAACCATGTTGATGTTGAGTGATGTACTGACGTATTTGGTGAAAAGCGATCTCGAACAACTTGGGAAAGTTACATGGAATAGATATAGGGCGGTAATTTGAATGATTGAGGGATCACCGGATTTTAAAATAGGACATACCTTAGTATACTTCCAAGTTTGAGGGAATGTATTGTTAAGAACGGAATGACTAAAGATATGCAACAAAGGCACAACTAGAGTTTCAACAATAAAGCTTGGGATTTGATCGTAACCAGCGGTTAGAGTATTTTTGAGTTTATGCGAGGCTTGTACCAAGTCAGTTTCCGTAAAATTAATCATAATGTTATGAGACCGGGAATACGAGACGAGCCCTTTTTATTCCATACAAATGACCAGAATAATTTAGGATTTACAGTTATAGTTTGTTCAGCATCAGAAATATAATTTTTGTAAGATATTCTAATCAAATTCTTAAGAGCTCATTTAACTTCTTTATATTTATGAAGAAAGAAATTTGACTGAGTTTTTTTATATTTTGCATGAAATTTTGATTTAAATTTGATTTTATTTATAATACTATGTGTGAACCGTGGTGGATAAGTTACCTTTCGATATTTATGTAATGGAACGTACGCATCAAATGTAGAATATAAGATTGCATAGAATTTCTCGCATGCTCTTAACTAACGATACAGGTTCAAGTGAAACCTTGCAAGAAATATTGCTAAATATAAGGTCCAATAATTTATCATTACAATTCAATACATTTTTATATTGCATTAAGTTGTTAAAAGCTTGGAAATTTAATAGGTGATCACGCAGTGAATCTAATGAAGTAGTAAGGTTATAAGTTGGAACATGAAAATTACCAATTATAATTACATGTTAATCATTAATAAAATATCTTTCAAAATAGAGCGTTAGGAACTCTAAATTATTTAGAGCTGGTGTTATTGGTATATAAACAACAAATATGAAGATGGTACATACTTCAAAGATGCATTTACAGGCTGCAATATCAAAAGATGGCAATTCATTTAAAATATCGGACATATCAATTTGTTGAGATTTTATAGAGTTCTTAATAGCTAGGAGCGAACCTCCACCTCTTGTAATGTTTAATGCGGCGAATTGTCTATCTTTTTGAAATACAGTATAGGACTCGGAAGGAAATATTTCGGAATTTTCAACATCTGGGTCTATACCGTGAAACCAACAATACCATATATTATGATATAAATATTTTTTAATACATTTTTACTATTTCTTTTTACAAGAAATGTTCAAAATTATCTCCATTGTGATCGATACACAAATCCACACGTCGCTGCGTTCTTAATATGGTTGCTGGATTATTCCCATTATTTCTAATAGTATCGGCAGCCTGCTGTATTCTTTGGCATAATTCTTTTATCGTATGCATTTCAGTTGCATAAACAATCAGTATCACAGTAATAAACTAACAAGTTACAAACAATAATTTGTTAAAAACGATGTTCAAATGTTTCCAAACAAAAGACGCGATCATGGCAACTAGATCAGTATTTTAGAAATCCGTTGAACTAAAATTTTAGCCACAAAAATTATGAAATAAACAAGGACTCGTTAACGTTTAGCTTAAGACATATGTTTATATAAACTTTTCGACTCTAAATAAGTTCTGGAATTCATCTTTGAAATATTGTCGGTACGTTTTGGGACACCTGTATAGTTATGTGCAAAATGAGTAAAAGTGTAAGTATATCAGTAAATAAACTATAAAAAAACAAAATTTTATATGAAACATTTTTCTCAATTTCTAATAGTTACAAATTTATTTGAAAATTAAATATTGGCCAAGTTCGCCAGAACATTTAACAATTACTTGATTTTTTAAAAGAAAACAAAAACACAGCTATGATGACCTATAAAAAGTAAACAAAAAGTCTCATTTAATCGAAGTCGTACGTCTTATAATTTTCGAGATAATAGAGGTAAACCCCGTAAAAGCTCATTTTTCACTGCCTTATATCTCGAAAACGATTGAAGAACGGGCCCATGGTGATTAAGCTTTTTTTACTCATTTTGGTCAATATTATATACCCTTTAAATTTGTAATATACGTTTAGAAACACCCTGTATTTAGTTTCGCACTTAGTGCAGCTAATGACATCATACCCGGTACTAGTTGTTACAACACAAGCGTAGTTCATTTTAAATAAAACATGGTCTAGTGCAAATTTATTAGCAGTCACTGTCAAATAGAAAGGTTATGTACAACCGCAACTGTTTACTTGTATTTACAAACTTGCGTTTCCTATAATTCTTGTATTATTAAGAAACTTATTTTTTTTACATCTCAAAATATATTAATTTGACAGAGTGCACTAGCAAGACTAACGATCTTACTAAGTGCAAGAAAGAGCGCACTCAATAAGGTTTATTCACTCGAAAAGTATAAATGAATGAAACACGTGAAACTCAGTTAGTGCGCACTGATTATGTAAATGGCAAACAAGTTGTACAAGAAATTTCGCATTAAATATATAAATGAAAGTTGTATTATTTATTGTAATTTTATTGAAATTTATAATTATATTATAATTGTTCATTAAATTGGAATATATATTATTACATACTAACAAAATATAATAATTAGATAAATCTGCTGTTATCCCACGAGACAATTTACAGGATGAACACGAGAAATCGTGACAGGCGTTTAACATGGGAAAAGAGTTTTTCTCAAATATTGTCTTGTAAAATCTTATGTAGTATTTTATGTATAGAAATTTAGAGAATAAAAGCCTAAATTTTTTAATTTACGTTATTGGTGCCTGCGTAAATTTAATTTAAAGACATGGTAAAAAGAGATTTAGTGTGGGAGTAGGTATTTAAAAAAATTAACGTCATGTAAACTGTCAAACAAAAATATTGAGAAAATTTCATTTGAAATAAATTTTATTATTATAGTAATTTTTTAGTAGGCTATGCATGAAAAAGAAGAACTGCTGTATAACAATTTGAATTATTTGGGATGGAAACCAAATAGAAAATTATTTATAAACTTGTTAACAAGTATTTGTTTTGTTTTATTTTTTTCGTATATAGTCTACTGAAAACTAACTATAAAAATAAACTTTATTTAAATTTCAATTGAATTTTTCTCAATAATTTTCTTATATAAATAAATAAAATGATTAGATGGTTGAATTTAGAAAAAAATACTCTATCGAATGAGCCAAAAAATATGTACCATCCTATTTAACAAAATATAACCTTGTTATAGTTTGAGAAGCACTGGTTTATTTTTTTTATTCAATAAGTGACTGCCCCCCTCGATTTACTACAATTTTTATTTGAATGATTTTCTTCTATTCCTAATAATAAAGAAAATAATCGAGCTGACCACTTTTCTTGAAACACCCTGTAGACTCTGAAAGACACGGAAATAGAAAAAAAAAAATTAAGTAAAACCTTTCATTATGAGACATTACGTGAATTTGGTTTTTTCTATACTGTGTTGGTTTAAAATTGAGAGAAGATACAATATTTCAAATTTTCATTAAACGTATGTATTTCGTATAAAAATTCTAAATTTGTATTCACCAATCACAAGCTTCGTTATTATAGCCAATTCCGTGTGATCATGAGACGGCAGCAGACGTAGCGGCAGGTTTAAGTTAGGATGTGGTTGTGTGTACGTTTTCATTTCTTTGATATGTTTTGTGATTCAAACAGTGAATTTATTTGATATATTTGTGATTTGAAATTGGGGAAGTCTAACTTGAATGTTTAGTTGTAGTTTGAAAGGTAAAAATATTTAATGATTATGAAATATAAGTACAAAGAGGTACCATATTTCACAAAACTAACCACAATATAATAACTGTAAAATCATTTTTGCATACTTGTCGATCATATATTGTTTCCATACATTTATTTTATATCCATTAACATGTTCTATTCATTCTGTCACTTTGCATTTTTATAATTGTTATTGTATATCCAACCCTTAGTTATTGGGACACTTTGTACCCTGTTGAGTGGTTGTTAATTAAATAAATAAATGTAATATTTAAATACCAATAATTTTAACATTTAGTAAACAATAGAGCAAAATATAATATATAAACATTATGTTTTGCCGTATTTCATGTTTATTGATGAGTAACAACATTTCAAGAGAAATAACTAATATTTAATATACCGGTTATTTATTTCCAAGGTGCTCATAGGAGATTAACATGGTAAATTAGTTTGTTGCCCACCACCGTTTCAACTAACAACAATGTTTATGCTATTAATTGAATTTCGCGTGTTTATAATTTATTTAATAGCTTAACTTGTTATAAAATTAATTCTTTGTAGTTTTAATAGTGAAATATTGTAGTTCATTGTTACAAATTAATAACAATCGAAAGTTTAAACAATGGCCTAACTGCTTTACTAGGTATTTTTATTTTTGTTAATATGTGTAACAAATTAAAACATTGGTCATTTATATTAAAAGTAAACCTTAAAACTCTATAATATGGACTATCAAACTTATTAATTTTTAGAGTTTTTAATATCGTTTTCTCAGCTCATCTCCATATCTACGACGTCGCGCGTTTACTCTATTTCAAATTCTCGTTCTATCAAGCAATGTTGAGCAAAACAATCTGTTGAAGATTGAAAACTAAAGATTAAAATATTATCAATGACTATTGAATAATGATTGATTAGTTTAGTCATTCTGAGAAAACTAATGATTGATTTTAGGTTTAATCAAATAATCATGACGATAGTTCCCTCTAAGCTGCGCGGGTGCGCAGCCACACAATAATTTTAGAGGTATTGCAATAAATTGCCGAGGGAAATTTATTTCAGCTATTATGAAATTATTATAAATTCATGAAACAATTTTGATTTCGGAAAGCAAAATATAATACAGCTTTCTCAGAAATATTCAGAATTTATGACAAATAAAAACAGAGAAAACTAAACTAGGATTATTCAAGACTTTTAGCGATATATTAACTTTTGTTTGCGCAGATTGCGAACGTAGATTTTTTGTTATGAATTCCATAAAAACAAAATACCGAAAGAAACTAGTGAAAATGAACACTTGGGTGACCTTATGAAAATTAAATTACATTTAGTCAATGGCTAAGTAGTAGTAAATACAAATGAAGTTTACAAAGAATAGATTTCTATGAAAGACAGAAGCCAAAAAGTTAAAAAAAGTTAAGAAAAATGTTATCCAAAATAAAACAGAATTACCTAATTGTTTTTGTTTAAATATGTATACATAATATGAATGTATTGTATATTGATACATATGTATACAGTATGTCCCCAGATAGAGTTTACAAGATGGGAAAAAATCATTATTTTTGATTTTACAAATAAATGTTATGAGATGAACTTTTTTTTGCTTGATTTGTAATACGTATTTCTGTCATTTACGCCTTTAATAATAATATTTTAATTAGATGTTTATTATTTCCATCCTCGAAATTAGGAAAGTGTCTTCGATACATGGCTTACTTAACCCACTTCCAACTTGTCAATTGTCATGTTTAATGTGGCATGTGTCGTTATATTTCATATCGTTAAAGTAATATCGGTTTAGGTGAATTCAATTATCGGCTGCCAATGTATTTTCCACACGATGGATGTTCGTCGCATTATTCTAGAATTGTTGTGAATTGGCTAAATTGTAAATTTGGTAATAGTAATAGGAATGGGCCAATTTTATGTACAGATTTGACAATTGCAGATTTTTATTTTTGGGGACTTTTAAAACTAGTATATGCAGAAAACTTACCAAATGATGCAGAGGTATTAAAAAAATCGCATAAGAGATACATATCCGCCTTAACAATTGAGGAAATCCAGAAAAGCTTTAGAGTGATGCGTCGTAGGATTAAATTATGTAGCGCTGAAGGTGAAGGGTTAATAGAATAATTTAATATTTGATTTTTGTTTGAATGATTTAATAAAAATATTCTAATAATTTTTTGCTTTTTTATTATTAACCCACCCCAAGTTATCGTTGTAGTTTCAATTACGGCTTACTTTCTTTAAATCAAACAAAAAAAGTTCTTCTTATAACATTTTTTTTTGTAATATCAAAAATAAGGATTTTTTCCTCTTGTAAACTCAATCCGGGGACATACACTGTATAATAAAAATAAAAAATTAAAGGGAACTATGATCACGACTAAAAAATGTGACTTTTTTTTTCATTACAGTCGACATTACAAAGTTGGTAAGTATAAAATAACCTGCGTGGACTTTTACTACAAAGTACCCACGTGTGGAAGTGTTGTAGTGTATTGTATACTTTTACTTACTTTACTAAAAAAGGGTAAAACATTTTGAGTCCATAGGTATACATTTCGATGTGCTGATTCTCAATCAAACATATTTTTTTCAAAATTCGGAAAATTAAGAGCACAGATCTTGAAGTGTACCTACATTATTAGTGTTATTTTGTATTAGAATCGATAGAAAAACTGACAAATATAGCGATCGAACAAAATTTTGTTTATTTCAGTAAATAAAGTATGCAACTATAATCAGAGCTGGTAATTTTATAATTATACTAAAAATATTACCAAGTTATGTCATGTTTCACCAGTTTAATGTAACGTTGTAATATTTTTATTATAATGTTGTTTCACGGAGAAATTCGCAATTTGCCCCCCCCCCATATATTAACTTTTTTATTATAAGTAATACAAAAAAAATACTCACAAAAGTTGTATTATGTTAAATATACTATTTGATGCCAGATGTACATATTTTTTTATAAAGTCAGGTTTACAAGATACTATTATCATTTTTTAATTCTAATTCATACTTTGCAACCTCAGGAGTATCCCAAGGTTCTAACTTAGGCTCTTTACTATTTCTACTTTTCATTAATGACATTGTCGATTCTGTCAAGTATTCTTAAATATTACTCTATGCAGATGACTGAAAGATTTATTTTTGATGAGAAAATGTCTTTCAATGATCAAATTATTTATATAGTTAAATCTTCCTATAAAAACTTAGGATTTATTATACGAAACAGTAGCTCTTTCAAAAATATATGTACATTGAAAAGTCTGTCTGCATTTGTTAGGTCTCAACTGGAATACTGTATGCTGGTTTGGAATCCAATCTATTCTAAGTATATTTCTGATCTAGAATCTATACAAAGAAAAAATTGAAAATACTGTTACTTCAGATCTTGCAGACAATCTCCCAGTTACGACTATGACTATAATGACTTATTGTGCGAGATGAATAGTCTTGCGTCGAAAACTACAAAGTTGTCTGCTCCTACATAAACTATTAAATGGTCTAATAGACGATCCTGTTTCTCTTGGTTTAATACCAATAAATGTTCCGCGTGTTACCAATAGGAAAAAACTACCTTTCAAATGTAATTATGCAAGGACCAGTTATGAACTAGTCTCCATTAAGACAACTTTGTAGTGTATTTAATTACTTAATTCATGGCAGTAACACGGATGTAGACATATTTAGTGATTCTTTCAGTAAATTTAAAAAAATTATGAATAATCTATTAATCTGAAATTTAGTTTTTTTTTTTTATTGTTTGTTAAGTATTGTTCATCATGTAATTTATCTATTGTCCTCATTTGTCTATTTGTACCATTTTGTAAATTTATACATTTTGTATAATCGTCCTGTAATTGGGATCCTAGATCCTTTTGGATATATTTTATAATAAATAAATAAATCTGATACGGAAAAATAAATTATTATTATTCATTTCAGGCACACTGAATTAGTAAATACATATTAATATAAAATATTTTGGCACTGAGAATATTTTATTTGGAGACAAATCAATAATTTTGGGCGACACAATAATTATTTTGCCGCAAAAGTTGGCAGATAATTTATGCATAGAACTAAATCCGCACGGGACAAAAAAGGTGCTTAATTATTTATTGAGTGCATAGGTCACTATTAATGCATTGATAATCTGAGATAAAAATAACTGTTTAGGATTAAGGTAATTATCTAGGGCAGCGATTCTCAAACTTTTTCAGTTATGGAACCCTTAAGAAACCGCCTGCGTATCACGGAACCCCAACTACACCCTAAATTTTTATTGGCCATTGTGAATCCAAAACTAGGGTTATAACCGATACCGATATATCGGGGGTATTGTCTTTTAGCCGATATTTCTAAATCGATAATATTTATTTGCCTATACACCAATACGTTTTGAATTTCGTGTTTTCAAATAACCATGTAAACCTGCCGAGCCCAAGTTATTATAATACGTCGGGAATCCCAACATTTCGTTTCGTTCGACCAATCCTCCAGCACCTGAAACCTGACTCCTGATTCCCACAGAGTCGAGACATGTTTGAAAGCCCTTAATATTGAAAGAGAAGTGGGTACGTTGATTTTTTGCCGCAATGAAAATTTGAAAAAACGCTGCGCAAAAGTATTGCAGTTTCCAGATTAATTCTATGGAATTCAAGAGACTTTTCAGCAGCAGGTCTCATTCAGACAGACTTGCAAAATCACTTGTCTCCACACAAATTGAAGATGCAATGTTCTTTAAATAAAAATATTTTAATGTTAATTTTAATTATTAACTTTCCGAAAGGTATGAGCAGAAATTGTGTTTCTTTCTCGTAGTGGTAATTTTGGTTTCACAAGTAAATATGTAGCATTCACCTATGTCTTTCTTTTATTTTTATGTTCTTCTAGCATTTATTTGTTCATATTGACATTGCCGATATTTTTCAATAGTATCGATATCGTATCGTTCTTACATAAAATGTTTCAAATTAACAATTTTCATTGTGATCCAAGAAAATATTGAGAAGTACCAAATCATAAAATTATAAAACTACTTACTAATGTGACATGCTTTTACACGTATCACATATTTTCTATGTGGCATGTTTTTTGATATTTTTATATTTCCAAATTTATTCTTTGTTCGCGGAACTCTTATGGAGCTTCAACGGAACCCTTGGGAACCCCTGATTTAGGGTTTTGCATTTTGTAACAAACAAATATTTTGGTGGCTGATTAATTTATTCCCTATTGCCTAAATAATATATACATACTTGTGCCACATAAATTACTATTATACTTGTTTATTTACTTGTAGACATTTATTTTATTAGTTTTACGCATGTTTACACCTATACACGTCCCTGTTCACTCTCTTCCGAGAGATCTTGGAAGTTTTCAGCGCAACGAAAAGAAAAATATGTTGTGGAAAATGGCCAAATTGATATTAGATTTATGGTGATGAACTCTTAGAGAAAATTAAACTCTTTTAGCTTCCGTGTTCTTCCCACTCATTCGTTCTAGTGCTTCAGTTTACAAGCCTCTATATACATCTACCGTAAGAAGCATCGTACCTAACAATTATTGTGTGGAATCTTGTGAATTGTACACAGGAAAGGTTTCAGGATAATTTTCAAAATAAGACCTTGTACAGTTTTTTTCTTACTTTTGCTTTTATTCATATTATATTATTTATAACGTTTATTTTTAAAAAGTAGAGAACCCTTATTCTTGTAGTGTAAATTGTGCGAATTTAAAATGTTCTAGAAAAGTCCTACAAAAGACTAAAGTGAAGTGACCTGTTTAGTGCGATTGATTTTGGTAGCAGCATACGGAAAACACATTGTATAAAGGTTTACATCGACATGTTTGACAGAGTAAGTAACTGTAACTGGAGCATTTAAATTCGAAAGGTTATAATTATCTTCCTTTATTAATAATTTGTTTAAAAATGTGATACATACTAACGATTAAACCGAAGAATGTGTCAAAATATTATGATATTCGTAATCTTTTTATACACTTCTCTTGCAAAATATTATTTCTTTGCTAAAGTAACCAACCTTGTATCTCTTATATTTTTCAATATAAGAATGCTGCCGAACTTAAGTTCAACACGCTGTATACAATTTTTTACTTTCTTTCAAATAGTAATGCTGAAATTCTTTTAGCACTTTAATGCCCAGTTTAAAAAAAACGAAATATTTTTTTATGGTATAATCCAAGTATATATATATATATATATATATATATATATATATATATATATATATATATATATATATATATATATATACAGGGTGTTATATTTTAGTGGACCCAGCAAATATATCGCTTATTTATTAAGTTAGTAATTTCTTTCATATAACATTATTTATACAGCAACACGTAAGATACTTGATGACGGATGTACATTTATGATACTACTTTCGGTTTATTAGTAATTAATATTAATTTTGAAATTTGAAATGGAACATATTATATTTTTTTACAAATTTGAAAAGTACATCAAATTTGCTTGACAATTATGTAAAATAATCTATATTTTACATTATTAAAAAGTAAAATGGCGGGCACTTTTTTATACACTTAGTCGAAAAGAGAATAGTGAGCCATGACTGTGGCTTGAAATAAAACAATGAACTAAAACAATTGTAACTATTATTATTAAACGAAATAATATTTTTTTGTCATAATAATACAGAAAATAAGAATAAGGAACACTTAATAAACAAAATGATTTTACAACATATATTCAAAATGACTCCCAGCCAACTTTTCAATATATTTTTCACAACGTTTTGAAACAGAATAAGTAGCCCCTTAACCGAACATAATTTTTATATGGACGTCATTAGTTGTGTTAACATTGAAAAGATTTTTTTTTCTTTAACGATGTATACTGTTTATGTTCTTTTGTTTTAAACTATTAGAATACAATAAAATGTTAAACAATTGACAGCTTAGGCTTTACTTTATTATGAATCTTGCTTTATAGTTCTCGTGATTCCTATTTAAACCAGGGATGTACGTACACGTATAATCTATTATAGTTGAAGTACATACGTAAACAATGCGTAAACTATGTGACCAATGATATCAAATGTAGACAATACATAGATAATGAAAACAATGTAAAAAAATTATTATTGCACATGCGCAATGGAAGGTTGACAAATTGAAGATAATTTCGTACTTATTTTGATCAGTTATTGTTAATAAATAAACAAAAATAGGAAGCCAAAAAATAAATTATAAGAGAATTTTAACAAAATTAAATTATACTATGAGGCACATATACAGGCTGATTTACATCGAGTGAACCAAACTATAACAGTTTGTTTAGGAGGTCATTTCGATCGAAAAATGTCATATGAACATAAGTTCCATTCTATCTAGTTAAGCAACTACAAGAAATTAAAGTTTTATTAGTGGCAAAGTAAATTTATTAATTTAATAGCAAGTTACCGTTGAAAAACAAAATAAAAGAGTAAATAATTTTACAACAAATGTTCAATATGAGCTCCCTTAGCTTAAATACAGTTATGACACCGACGAATCAAAAAAATTGTACACGCAATTCATGTCAGTATTAGTACCATATCTACCACGTTTACTTCGTCATTGACATTGTTTTGATTAGGACGACCACCATAATTCCGTGAAACTACTGCTCCGGTCTTCGAAATGTACGATCAAACACATGAAATGAAGGTACTCGTCTATTTGCATATCTACGTTGGTATTCTCTTGACGCATGGAGACCATTTCCATTGCATCACCCATAAATTAATAAAAACTATATCTGCATATTCGGCTGCAGTAAAATGGTCCATTGTCTTACAACAGTTAAATAAATAAGCTAAACAAACGTCAGAATTACACAGTTCGTGCTTTCTATATATATATATATATATATATATATAGGGTGTTCATTTTTAAGTGGGTACCATTGCGATGTCGAAAACTAGAAGAGTTACAAAGTTGGTTAAATTAGCAAAAAAAATCTATTTCACATAGGTATTTCAAAGATATTGTAACGTGCTTCGCGCAACGCGATTAATTACATAACGCACCCTAGATATTCTGGTGTGCGGCCGCCAGCTTTTATACAGTGGAGACGGGCAGGGTTGAAACCGTATAAGGGTTAAAAAAGGATGAAGGGCGCCATGTAATTTTTATCCGCAAAATTACGAAAGGACGGTACGAAAACGATAAATACAGATAAGTTACCTACCGTGGTTGTTGCCTGAAAACGATTTAGGACTTATAAATAAAAAAGGAAATTTAATAAAACAGAATTTAATGAAGGTAAAATTTGTAAAATTGTATAATAAAGTAAGCAAGAATGTAAAATAGTAAATGCACAAAGAAATCTATTGTTATACCCGGAGGCCTATAACCCAGTCTCGGGCGCAAGCATTACATCTACGCAGCGTGAAATTGATCAACTTCGTAGCGCGGGCAGGTACATGCCAGTTGGAGCGCACGCACTTTCCAGAGTTACAATGGGCAACAATGCAACAAAATAAAATATCGAAAAATACAACTTTACATAAAACAATACTTACAATGAGCTGAACGCTCAAATTTACATCCGCAATAAATACGAAATATTGAAATTCTCAAATGGCTAATAAAAAAACATGAATACAATAAATCAAAGAATTACATAAAACAATATTACTTGAACAATGAAGCGCCAAATGAAGTTTTACAGTGAGGACACTGTAACAACAGTCCTCCTAAGCAACAATTAAACTTTAAGTTCTTTCCTCGCAACACAAAAATAAACCAAAAAAAAAAAAAAGAGGAAGAACGATATTAAAGAAAGGTACTTATCTATACGGCGTGTTTGGGGGAATTGTAGGCGGCGATGAAGTAGGGCGATGGTGACGGCGGAGGGACAGCAACTGGGCACAATGTAGAAGGTGTCCACAACAATGGTGACGCTGACGGCAGAGTCGCAAATCGTCCGAAGAGAGATGACTTCCAGAACTCCAAAAAAAAAAAAAGATGCTCGTGACACCACACGAAGCACCCACCAAAATACACAACACTGGAAAGTCATTCGAGCACCCCCGATGTCGTACAAATCCGCAACAATGGCGAAACCAAAAAACTGGTCCAAAACAACAATCAGGTACTCCACTCGCGTCAAAACTAAGTCACGCCGACCATCAACCACGTGCCAACACACTCGTAAAAAAAACACATCTACCCCATAAGACAGCCTGTACCAGAATTCCACGATGCTCAAAACTTTTTCCGGAACCAGGAACTTTTTGCCGGATGAAGATGGCGCAAAAAAAACAACCACAAAATAAAAAGAAGAAATACAATAAAAACAATTCACGCACGCCGCTGTCGCAATTCTACAACTAAAAACATGTCAAGCGATGTAAACAAATAATCTCGTAGGTCGCCAAAGAATAAACTATTGAAGAATACATTTAGAAATAGGGCGAAAATAGCCAGAAAAGGGATTTAGGTAAGGTACAGATTTGAAGTGAAACATATTTTACATAAATGACACTATAGGAACACTTGAAATATAATTACAATAAAAAGGCAGAGAGAATTTATTGGACGAAACACTATAAAAATATAAAGATACACGAAGGATGGACAAAATAATAATAACAATACGACGAGGGAAACCAGATTTAGACGATAGGAAGGTACTTATATCTAGGGCAATAATATTCTGGAGCAAAATGTTCTAAAGTAAATTTTAGACCGTAACAATATACTGAAAAAAGAAATTCAACTAGTGGTTCTCAAAATATGGATACCAACTTTTTTATTTTAAATAGAAACATATATTTTTTATTTGTGCATTCAACTCTTTATTCTGAATCCAACGATATAAAATTTTCATACCCTTACATAACAAAATTTTTGAAAAAAAAATTAATAAAATTTTGAATTACTTCCCCTTAAATATGATATTAATTAGAGTGCCATGAATGAAAAAAGTGAATATTTTGTTTATTGCTACTTCTGTCAAATGAGAAATTGTTACTTAAAAGATCAAGTTTACCGCACTGTGCATCCCGACGTACAGCATTTAAAAGATTGTATTGAAGAAACATTAAGAGGTATTGACAGAAGAAAATTTAAAAAGTAAAAAAAATAAAATGGAGAATTCAGTTATGTATTAATAAAAATGGAGATAATTTTGAGCAGTTTTTATAAACACTAAATCATTTAATTGAAAATAAAGTTCTTTTTTAAATATGTTCACTTTTTTCATTCATGGCACTCTAATTAATATATAGATAGATAGATGATAGATAGATAGATAGAAATATATTTGTCATAAGATTTACATCAAAACAGTTGAGGATTCATAAATGGATATTTAATTCTAATTAACAAAATACCAAATTGCAGAATTAGTTATTCATACATAAATATATAGTTCCAATAGAAAAATCTTACACCCGTGAAAAATTTAATATAATATAAAACAAAAGAATGAGAGAAAATAACATACCTAGGAAGTATTTACTAAGTACGTGACTGAAAAAGAGTAAAATACTAAAATATTTATAATATTAGACTTGTATGTGAGCTATTTTTCCACAATTTCTTTAGAAAATAACATAAAATGCAAAATATAGAAAAATACAAAAATAAAGTTTAATATAGTGTACCATTTAATCAAACAAAGTCAAAAAGAAAGAAAAGTTGTTTACACATTTTCCATGCCTCATTCATTCAAACAAAAGCTTCTAGTTTTAAGAGCACTGGTAGTGTAATAAAATATATTGCTTATTTTATCTGTAGTAAGATTATCGAATAATTTATAGGTTGGCAACACTGGTTTTCAACTAAAGGCCACATTTCAAAATTCAAATTAAGTTTTATTGAAAAATCTTTTAAAATCAGAAGTTATACTGAAGTAAAAGTGATCTACTAAACAGCAAATTAAGTGTTCTTAACGCCAAGTGAAATTTTAGTGATTACTAATAACATAAAAGTTTTTTTTAAACACATTTCACGTTTAGTGTCACGTAACCTCAATTTTATTTTTCGCTTTACGGCATGGGTGAAAATCCACAAAACTCTCAAGCAACAACGCTAGATGCAATTTGGCAAAAGCTTCAAAAACTAGACACAATAGAGCTATATATAAAAAAATTTGGAACTGCCATTTTTAACAATTCCAAAAGAATTACGGAGTTAGACAGTGCGGTTCAACAACTTCAAAAAACAGTCAATGTTCTTCCAAATGAAAACAAAATCATAAGTAAATCGATTAAAAAGAGGAACCTAATTTTGATCGGACTCGAAGAGACTGAAAAATCTATTGCAGGGCTAGAACAGAATGTTTTAAGTTTAATTAAAAACAAACTACACTCAACATTAGCTGAAGACGACATTGAAGAAGTATTCCGTTTGGGTAAAAATAAAAACACGCAAGCCAAAAATCCACGCCCAATATTAATTTCGTTCGATTCCATCAAAATTCAGAAAGCAATATACTCAAAAAGGAAACTACTGAAAGGTTCAAATCTTTTTTTAAATCTTGATTTATCTGCCCAAGAACGCGATAAATTAAAAAAATGGCTCGCACGACTTAGGCAAAATAATATAGAAAATAAAGGCAACAACCCAAAGGTAGAAGATAAAAAACGTATCCGCTCACCTGCGGGTATTCAAACACCAAACAAACTCTTCAAACCAAATAGCATGAATTTGGGCAACCAGAATAACAATAACGCCTCTACTTCTACTTCTCTAATTAATATATTTAGGAAAAATTAATTCAAAACTTTATTAATTTTTTTTTCGAAAATTTTGTTATGTAAGGGAATAATTTTTTTATATCGTTGGATTCAAAATAAAGAGCTCTACTGAATGAGCAAATAAAAATATATGTTTCTATTTAAAATAAAAAAGTTGGTATCCATATTTTGAGAACCACTGGTTGAATTTCTTTTTTCAGTTTATCATTGAAATACCTATGTGAAATAGAGATTCTTTGCTAATTTAACCAACTTCGTATCTCTTCTAGTTCTCGCGATCGCAATGGTAGCCACTTAAAAATGAACACCCTGTATATATATATATATATATATATATATATATATATATACATCGGTTACTTGCTATTAAATATTAAATTGATAAATTTACTTATGCCACTAATAAAATTTTAATTCCTTGTAGTTGCTTTACTTGATAGAATAGAACCTATGTTCATATAACATTTTTCACTCGCAATGACCTCCCTAACAAGCCGTTGAAGTTTCGTACATTCGTTATAAATCACCTGTATAACAAATAGTAATATTTTTGTCCTTTTAAGAAAAACAAAATTAAGAATAAATATGGTCTACATGAGCGTTAAGCGTAGACAATAAACAAATGATTATGTAAACTACATTATTGTCTACGCGTATACAATAACGTAATTTACGTTGCGTAGTTTACAGGCATATCCATTTGATGAACACGTAATTTGGAAAAATGGCGGATGGGGAATCTGAAATTGGAATCTGGAATCTAAAATTGGAATTTGATGTATTTTAGTTTTTGGCGTATAGATGGCGTTGATGTTAGAGTGGTGGGGAGCTGAAGTTTTAGCGTATTTGGAATTTGGATTTGGAATTTGGATTTGGAATCTGGATTTGGAATGGAGGATTTGGAATGGAGGTTTGTATACTTATATAGGGTTACGTAAAAAATAAAAATAAATATTTTAAAAATAAAATTTATTTTTAATTTTATTTCATTACAATTCATATTATATAAAATTGTTTATTATATTCAATACAATACTTTTTAATGGGGTACACATTCCCGACTTGGTCACCATTGGAGTTAACAATTACCACAAAAACTTGTAACTATGTTCTTTGTGGACCAAGAAAAGAACATCTCCAAGCAACAAATATTAAAATAAAAGACTCAAGTGGATCATTTACAATATCTGCTGTTTACTGTCCTCCTAAACATCAAATCAAACAAAAATACTTTGAAGAATACTTTGATAAACTAGGAAGTAGATTCATCTCAGGGAGAGATTTTAACTCGAAGCGCCCACTTTGGGGCTCAAGAACTACTAATCCAAAAGGTACGGAGCTATGAGAAGTACTACTAGGCAAAAGGTTTGATCATATCAGTACAGGGAAACCAACATACTTTCCCACTGACCCCAACAAGTTACCGGATTTACTCTACTTCTTCATTACATATAATGAGTCCCAAAATTACACATCCACTGAGTCAAGTTACGATCAGACATCTAATCATTCGCCTGTAATACTTACATTGAACTCCACCATAATAATTAAAGAAAAGAGACCCTCACTAATTAACAAAAAAACTAACTGGACTACTTTTGAAAATTATCTGAGTAAAAGTACTAATACGCAAATTCCACACAGCAGACGATATTGATGAAGCTGTCGAATACTTAACTTGCTTGATATATCAAGCAGCTTGGTACTCCACCCCTAATAACGAAAACGAAAGCGACAATACTCCTAAATACTCTAAAGCCCTTCTAGACAAGATTACAGAAAAGAGAAGAGCAAGACGAATCTGGCAACAATCACGACATCCTGATGATAAAAACAGATTAAATCACTTATCTAAGGGAACAAAAAAGTTAATACAAGAGATCAGAAATGAAACCTTCCAAGATTATCTGCATAACCTCTCCACATCTCCAGAGAAATATTAGTCGCTGTGGAAAGCAACGAGGAGGTTTAAAAGACCAAAACCTAGCATCCCAACAGTGACAAAAGCAGACGGTACTTGGGCGAGAGAAAATAAAGAAAAACCAGAGGTATTTGCAGAACACCTCCAAAAGTCTTTGAACCCTATCCTTCAACATCGCCCGAAGAAGACAAAAACATAGAAGAAATCCTGACAACACCACTGCAATTATCTCCAATTATCAGGCACTTCACTCCAAATGAAATTGCAAGCGAAGTCAACCACTTAAACAATAATAAATCCCCAGGGTGCGACTTAATAAACGCAAAAATATTAAAAGCTATTCCAAGAAAGACCATTGTGTTACTGACTCATATATATATATATATATATATATATATATATATATATATATATATATATATATATATATATATATATATATATATATATATATATATATATATATATATACATATATATACCGGGTGATCATTTGAAAACTTCCCACCTTGAATAACTCTTTAATTAATAAAATTATCAAAAATCACTAAAACAGGTCAATGTTATTTTGGAGGGGGACATTTAATAACCTATTCCAATCAGTTGGGAAACTTTCACCCTCCCCTCCAGCCACCCCCACCCCAAAATTTTAAATGGCACTACCCCATGTGTGATACATCATTTTAAAGGTTGTAAAATTCTCAATATTTTAAAGCAAAGAAAATTAAAATCTGCCGAGCCGTTCATGAATTAGAGACAAAAATATATGCCCATTTTGAGTGGTTGATCAAGCCATCTACCTACGTTTTGCTTTGAAACAAAAGAACGTGCGTCGTACAAGTTCAAAGTGTCAAGTGTTGTAGAATTCAGGAATTAAATATCGCCGCTTCAGATAACTTTAGATTACTTTGATTTGGGATAGCGTTTGTGCCAATTGTGTCACTGAAATGACATACACTTTAGAAGAGAGAATTGAAATAATTTTCATTTATGGAGCTGAAAATCAGTGTGCTCGACGTACACTTTGAACTTGTACGACGCACGTTCTTTTGTTTCAAAGCAAAACGTAGGTAGATGGCTTGATCAACCACTCAAAATGGGCATACATTTTTGTCTCTAATTCATGAACGGCTCGGCCGATTTTAATTTTCTTTGCTTTAAAATATTGAGAATTTTACAACCTTTAAAATGATGTATCACACATGGGGTAGTGCCATTTAAAATTTTGGGGCGGGGGTGGCTGGAGAGGAGGGTGAAAGTTTCCCAACTGATTGGAATAGGTTATTAAATGTCCCCCTCCAAAATAACATTGACCTGTTTTAGTGATTTTTGATAATTTTATTAATTAAAGAGTTATTCAAGGTGGGAAGTTTTCAAATGATCACCCGGTATATATATATATATATATATATACATACAGGGTGGAAACGAATTTTATGTCATAAATTTAAGGGTGAGTAGTATGACATGTGTAGATTACGAAACTGAAAGTTTTTTTTTTTAATTCGAAAAACGAAAATTCAACTTTTCTTAAGGAAACTTTTTTTTACTGCTGTTTTAATTCATATTTCATTAGAAATATGGTTATCAAAAATACATTCAAAATTAGTTGTATAAGGTATTATTCTTAATAATTAAATTAAATAGCATTTTTAACGAAAATAATTGTGTAATAGATAAAATAATGCAAATGCGTTGCCAGTGGTCCAGTGGTACCCAAAATGTTGATTTCATGAAAACTACCCTTAAATATGCGAATTTTAAAAAAATTCTTTCTGTTTCGTAATCTACATATGTGATACTACTCACCCTTAAATTTATGACATTAAGTTCGTTTCCACCCTGTATATATATATATATATATATATATATATATATATATATATATATATATATATATATATATATATATATAATGCAATTCTAAGAGTGCTATATTTTCCAGTGCAATGGAAATTTGCGCAGATAATTACGATCAATAAACCAGGGAAACCAGCCCATCAAGTATCATCTTACAGACCAATTTCACTCCTGCCACTACTGTCAAAACTCTTCGAGAAGTTGCTCCTCAAAAGATTGAAAAAAATTATAGAAGAACAAAACTTAATACCATCGCACCAATTCGGATTTAGGGAGCAACACTCTACTACCCAGCAAGTACACCGTATACTAATTGAAATAGAAAGCAGCCTCCAACTCAGAAAAATAAGTTCTGCAGCATTCATAGACATCAGTAAAATCAAAAACTTCTTACCGTATCAATATTATCTACTGATAAAATCGTACCTAAATGATCGTTACTTCCAAGTGAATCATCAGAACAGTTTCTCCCAAATACACAAAATTAATGCAGGGGTACCCCAAGGAAGCGTGTTAGGGCCAGTGCTGTACCAGCTCTATACATACAATCTCCCCTGCAACGAAAACACTGTAACTGCTACATATGCGAACGATACTGCGATAATAGCTACACACAAAGATTCAGTAGAAGCATCGGCAATACTACAAAGATCTCTCGACAAAGTTTGTTCATGGGCATCAAAATGGCGAGTAAAAATCAACGAAAGCAAATTAACTCATGTAGCATTTACAAACAGAAGAGTAACTTGCCCAAGAATTAAAATCATTAAAAAGGAATTAGAAACCAAAGAGGATGTAAAATACTTCGGAATGGTACTCGAAAAAAGAATGAATTGGCAAAAACACGTAAAAACAAAACGAAAGCATCTGGACCTAAAAGTGAAAAAAATGTATTGGCTCCTGGGTCCCAAATCACAGTTATCTTTGGAAAATAAAATACTCCCCTAAAAAATTACTCTCGTTCCGATATGGACTTACGGAATCCAACTGTGGGGTTGCGCTAAAAACTCAAATATTAACATTATCCAAAAATTCCAAAATAAAACTCTAAGGATGATTATAACCCCCCCCCCCTGGTACGTTAGCAACCACACTGTACACAAAGATTTCAAGATATTTAAAAAAATACGCAACAAGCCACGAAAATAAATTACAAATCCATCCAAACGAGCTAGCAACCAATTTACTGAACAATGAAGACATCTCCCGAAGGCTAAAAAGGAACATGCCGTCAGATCTCAAATACACATAATCCTATTAATTAGATTATTATTCATATACTGAGGAAGCTCCACTGGGAACTTACCTCTCACGTGATATGTACATAAATAGTTGTAAATAAAATTGATATAAAAAAAAATGTATATTAACACATGCAGAAAATTTAATATGATATAGTTGTTTTGTTGCGGCTAAAACTTATTAAAAATAGAAATAATTATAACAGCAATAAAAGATAAAGTTGTTTACTGCGGTTAGGTTTTTTGTTTTAATTAACCACAATATTATATTTGATAACACATGCAGGAAACTTAATATGATAAAGTTGTTTACTGCGGTTAGGTTTTTTGTTTTAATTAAACACAATATTATACATATTAACAAGTGCAGGAAATTTAATATGATAAAGTCGTTTACTGTGGTTAGGGTTTTTTTTTAATTAACCACAATTTTATATCTGTAAACCCATACAGGAAACTTAATATGATAAAGTTGTTTACTACGGTTAGGGTTTTTTTTTAATTAACCACAATTTTATATCTGTAAACCCATACAGGAAACTTAATAAGATAAATTTGTTTGTTGTAGCTAGGATTTTTTTTGTAATTAACCGCAATTTTATACAAGTAACTATAAGAAGCTGATTAGAATATCAAAAGTCAATTATAAATCGGTAATACGGTAAACAACTAATTTTCAAAATGACTGATAATTCACTAAGCCAACTTAGCGATCAAGTGGTAAATAATATTAAGAATGCGATTAAAATAATTAAATCTGTGGGTGAGGCTGAAATATGGCGTCAACATATAAATAAAATATTATTGTTACAACGATTTTTAAGAAAACATAAAAAGTGTGGTAATAGAGCAACACAAGAAAATGTTCATAAACTGGAGGCGAATTTATCACTTTTAAAAGTTTTTCGTGAAAAGTTAAAAACAATTAAAAGAGAAAGTGGTGCTGGACTTAGACCTAGTTACAAGTTATAGTTCGTCTAGGGATCATTTTCCGAAGACTCGATATCGTTTTATTACGGCAGTACAATAGAGGGTCCCAATAGCCTGGCATGTGCCAGGGCTGTAATGAAAAATTTGAGTAGGGGTTTGAAATATTTCATTTCACACATTTTACTTTCCAAAATAGTAAAAAAAAAAATTGTTTAATATTTAACTGTTTTAAAAAATATATTGTATAATCAGATTTCCGTGACCACCCTCTTGTCGCGAATGGTAGGTGGCATTATCCATGACTATTACTGAATTTGGTGCAATATTAGGAAGTAAATTATTTTCAAACCAACGTTCGAAGAGTTCAGCCGACATATTTTCATGATAGTCTGCAAAAGATGTTTTGAAATCTTTTGCTGATAACAAAAGTCCATTTTTAATCCAGCCGTTCTCGTCACCAGCGTGTAAAATAATTATCCGTCGTCCCTTCGATACAGGTGCATTTAGCGAACATTTACCTTTATCATTAACCCATCCTTTCTCAACAACATCATGCGTGTCATACCATGTTTCATCTAGATAGACAATATTTTTCCCTGCTTCGCGGTACGATTTAATTTTATTTAAATATTTGTGCCGTAACTCAACTATTCGCGGTTGTTCTAGTACTGCTTGTCTTTGATCTAATTTTTTGTAAACAAAACCCATTTTCTTTAAACACTGATGTAGGCATGCTCGAGAAGGTACAAAAGAAATATCTTTTCTTAACGTTGCATGTAAAGATGGTAATGTGTGAACAATATTATTAGCATAGGAATTATGTATTGTTCGTACTATATAGTGTTTCGTATATTAAATTTTCGACACGTGTTAATATGTAAAAAAAAATAAGTTTTTGTGGTAATTGCTAACTCCAATGGTGACCAAGTCGGGAATGTGTACCCCATTAACACAGCCACTGCCCAATGTAGGATATATAGGTGGGTCTAGTGCCACCTCCTTTTTTTAACATTTTCATTTGTTGTCAGTGGTGGATATTTAGCAGGTAATGTATGAGATTTTTATACTTTTTTTCCACAAAAAAAAAAAAAAACACCCCAGAGGCGTTCCGGGCACAGCGCAAGTTGATTACTTGGTTGTATGCCCGAGACCGCCCTCGGAGCGTTTATCCCTGAATATATATATATATATATATATATATATATATATATATATATATATATATATATATTTTTATTATTTTTATTATAATATTATAATATAAAATAAACATTGGTTTACAAAGTAAGTAGAATCGTTACTATCGCTCGGACTAGTATAGTCAGGGTCATCATCACTACCATTTGCGAAGGGACCTTCGTCATCAGACTCTTGTAAAATAGCCAGCAACTCTTCATCTGTTAAACCTCTTTTAGATTCATTGTATTTAACTCTTTTAGATGGTCCTGGCTCGTCTGCCATAATCTAGAAAAGTTAAACAAAACGTATTACAAAAAACTCACTGTATGCCCGTCAACGCCCCTGGGGCGGACAACACCTTATATCTTGCTAATTTAATTCGAAAATTGTTTACATATTTTACTAAAAAAAACACACACATTTACAAAATGATTTTTGTGTTTTGAATTTATATCTACAATAAATACTTAGCCAAGTCTAAAGAATTGTATTTTCTTTATTCAAAAATTAATTCAACTATTTTACAAAAAGATAATATGGCATTGACAGCCATGGTTGCTTGATTCGAATATATAACATTTCCTCTATCACTAAGTAAAAAGAAAGTTTTGATTTCATTTACCAACTAGGTGTATATTTCAATGGGGGACGTCGGATACGTTTCGATCTTCGTGGTTGTGGGGTAGAGATTATGTCTTGTGGTGGTCCACCTGTCGAAGTTTTAGGAGTCGTAGGTAGAACTTGTGGAATAGATTGTCTTGGCGATGTATTCGATACTGCAGGCTGAGTCTCGGCTGGTGGCGCTGAATCTTCATAGAAGCGGATTTGTTAAGACCGTAGTAGGGGTAACCTCCCCCACCCTTAAAATGTTTACTTTATGCCATTTGTCGGTCCACCTGACACAGTCCACTGAAGGTAGCTTAACTATAGTCAATTTTTTTGACTCTGTCGGGTACAGTAATAAAACTATAAATGAACTATAAATATCGCAATTATGATAAAGCGGCATATCCTTTACTTTCTGTAGTATAATACTGTTTAGCATCGGCCCATATTTTTGAGCCGCTCTATTCATGCATTGATTCAAACGTCTACCAGGTATAGCTTGTTCAGAGATATTTCGTTATGGCCCTCTCAGCGGGTCTATTGTTAGGGATTTAAGCCTGATTTATAGGGGTGCAAGGACAGGTATGTATTCAATATTTCCTAATTTAATTTTATTTTTAAACAGAGAATTTTGTACAAATATTATTAATAATAATGAAGAAAAAAAAAGTTGCATAAAAGTATCATTGTATAACAACTCGTCATTTAATTCAATAATGCAATTAAACAATAGTGCCATACATAACAATAAATACATAATATTACACTGGTATACATATGTAATTATTCGACAATATCATTCTCACTATCACAATCCATTTCACTATCTTCACTTGAGTCTTGAATATTTATAATAAAGTCTTTGGTAATATTATTTATATCAATATATTGATTTTCTATATCAATCACATGACGCACACTGTTAGCCCAAAGTTCTGGTGTTATATTGTTCATTTCACTTATTATTAGTTCGATAACATCGTCACTTACAGTCGGTGATGTATTCTTCCGTCTTATATTGCATTTTAATTGCCCCCAAATTAATTCAATTGGATTAAAAATACAATAATAAGGAGGCAATCGAAGTACATCATGTCCAAATTGCTTTGCTAAATTGTCACACACATACTGTTTCACAGGAGGTTTAATTTGAACAACTTCTAACAATTGTTTTTTATTGTATGATTCTTCGAAGTCATGGAAGTAGATGGTATTTTCGCGATTTGTCGCGAATGGTAACTGGCATTATCCATAACAATAACGCTGTTTTTCGGCAAATTCGGCAGTAAATTATCACAAAACCACGTCTCAAAAATATTAGCTGTCATATTGTCATGATAATCTAAACACAAATTTTTAGCGTTATGACCAGCTAAAAATCGCGCACCATTTATCCATCCTTGGTCACACCCGGCATGAAGTATTATAATTCTCTTGCCTCGTGCTGGTGGAACATCGATTGCACAATCATTTGTATCGTCTGTCCAACTTTTTGGTACTGTGTCGTGGGTGTCAAATGAAGTTTCGTCCAAATATATTATCGGACGATTTTCAGCACGATATTTTTTAATTTCTCTTAAGAACTTGAAGCGCCATTCGCGTATTCTTCGAGTCTCCATTATTGTTTGCCGTTTATCAATTTTTTTGAAACGAAAACCGATTTTATGGAGAACTGAATGCAGAGTACTCAAAGAACAATTTATTTCACATTTATCGTCTTTGAGTCTCTGATACAATATGCGAATAGACGGCAACATTTTTTCGGCATACATTGCATATATTTTGCGTCGAATTGTATCTTCTTGAAAAGAATTCACTATTCTCGAATTACTCGCGTCACGCCTTTTCTTTCTAGTTCTCACTCCACTTACTATATCACGAACAGTATTGTACGGCACTTTCGTCATTTCTGATGTTTTTATCAGAGCCAAATTTTCACCTTCACTATCTTTTTCTTTTAAATAGTTATACACATTTGAAACTATTTCTTTCGCTTCTTGCGGCAAAAACGTCCGTTTAATTTTATCACAATTTTCAACTGGTAAAATATCAGTATTGTCTTCTTCAAATAGTCGCCACATATTACATAAATTGTTGACCTCTCAGTACAAAAGTTAGTATTACTACTGATTTTAAATTTTTGAAAACTCATTTATATACCTACTCACTAGGTATCTTAGTTTCCCTAATATGTATTAATACCGGTCAAGGACGATTTATTTTGCAATCCTACCCTGTGCGCCAACAGGTAGAATCTCTTGCTGTGTGAGGTTTACCACAGGCTTAGTAAGTTAAAGCCATAACGAAATATCTTTGGACAAGGTATATGTATAGGAAAATAACCTTACAGTCCTTTAACATAAAGTCTATTTTTGTTCGAAATAATATCTTATGGGAATGAAAACTGCAGTATCAAAAATTATCTTGAACAAAAATAGACTTTATGTTAAAGGACTGTAAGGCTATTTTCCTATACATATCTGGTAGACGTTTGATTCAATGCATGAATAGAGCGGCTCAAAAATATGGGCCGATGCTAAACAGTATTATACTACAGAAAGTAAAGGATATGCCGCTTTATCATAATTGCGATATTTATAATTCATTTAAAGTTTTATTACTGTACCCGACAGAGTCAAAATTGACTATATGAACTAGTTTAATACATAGTTATTTGTTAAATACAAGTGTTTTATTTACAAAAACCCAGCGACCTTATTATTCCCCAACATAATTTGGTCCAATCGAGCCGAATCATTTAAGTGAAGTGATTCAAACAAAAGCATATAATCAAAAAACGTGTGCAAATCAACAACGTGTAGGCATCTTTCAGTCAACAAATCAACTTTATGTGTGTTCGCCTTCATCAACAAGAGCGCAGAGGTTCTACATCAGTGTGTAATTTCGATAACAAGAGGTTAGTGGGCATTACCTCCTTTCAATTATTCCTCTCATTTTCCGAATATTATGTGCATTTCTTTAAATATTACAATATTTACATTGTCAAAATGGCGTCTTTGGAGGATTTGCAAAGTCAAAGAAAAATTGTGAAGTCTGCCAAGACAAGGTTTACAAATTATGTAAACTCATTTAAAGAAAACGACGACGTTCAACAACTGATTGGGCGATTATCTGATTATAAAAAATCTGATGTGGACACCACACGACTTCCTTGTACGATTATTAAACTATACATATTCTTTTAATAAATAAATTACAAAACATTAATTTTAACTTCAAAACAGTAAGATATATAGCGACCATAAAGGGAGTTTTTAAAGAAAGTTTTGATTACAACAAAGAAATATTTGATTACAACAATGAATATGACTAATTTCACAATAAAAATACAATATTTGTTATTGTACGAATCATAAAATTGCACATATTTAACGTAATTTGACATGAAAATTTTTTTTATGTTTTTGTCCTAATCCATAGCAAGCTTTATTACAAAAAAAAAAACTATATAATTTTTAAATTTACATATCTCGCTTATACAAAGGGCTAATTTAATAACACTTGATGTGCTAGACGCAGAAATTAATTCTCTAAAACTTTTATTTGAAGCATTTATTTCTCATTTTATTCAAGAAAAACTGTTACCAACTTCAAGTAATGTACCATTTCCGGTTAGCCTATTTTAACCAAAATCTATTATTTTATTTAGATTGACATAAAAGTCTTGTATACCAAATTTGAAAAGTTTTGGATTATATTTTAAAACAGTTTTTCATTAAAATCTATTATAGGCTTCATGTAAAGTGCCACTTCTGGAAATTGTGTAATAACCAGAAAAAGAGGTGCACAACTAGATGTTATATGAGTCCTAAATACAAAATTTCAACTTTCTACGGCTTACCGTTTTTGAGTTATGCGAGATACGTACGTACGGACGTACGTACGTACATACGTCACGACGAAATTAGTCAAAATGGATTCAGGGATGATCAAAATGGATATTTCCGCTGAAATCTGAAAACCGAAATTTTTCGCGATTACAATACTTTCTTTACTTACGTACAAGGAAGTAAAAATTAATGGAAAGGTATAATTCAATTCAAGACAGCATAGAGATAATTTCTAAAACAGAAGATAGTAAAGACAGGGAAGAGTTTGAGGATAATTATTATAAAACATTAGCTAAAGCAGAAAGAGTAATAGAAGATTTTAGTAAAAAGCAACGAAGTACAACAAGTAACACTAGCGCTTCCCAATCTGTTCATTTACCCATAATTGATTTACCTCATTTTGACGGTAATTATACTGAATGGACAACATTTCATGACAGTTTTACTTCAATAATTCATGGCAATTCTAACAGCAAATATTCAAAAAATTCATTACCTCAAAAGTTGTCTCAGTAAAGAAGCAAATCGATGCATAGATAGTTTAGCAGTCTCCGATGAAAATTATGACAAAGCTTGGGACTTACTTAAAGAACGGCATCATAAAAAACGATTAATTGTTCAAAATCATATCCATGAATTATTTCAATTCCCCGTTATTTCCAAAGTTTCACCTACACTGCTTCGCGAACTGTTAGAGATTGTTGAGGCTCATATGGCCTCATTAAAGATTCAGAAGGTAAACACTGATAATTGGGATTTATTAATAATTTACTTAGTCGTATCAAAATTCGATTTAGTTACAAAACGTGAATAAGAATCAATATTAAAATCTTCCGAGTTACCTACTCTAGATGAATTAATAGAATTCGTATCAAAAAAATGTCAAATTTTGGAGTCCATGGAATTTACAAATTCGAGTAACAGTACAAAACAGCGAAATTCCAATTAAACCAAAAAAATCAGGAATACCGAAATCATTATATACCCGTTAGGCCATACCAAAAAATATTATGTAATTATTGTAAACAACCTCATTTAATACACCAGTGTAAGGATTTTCTTCAGTTAAGCACTCAAAATCGATCACAAGAAGTTAGAAAACTTAAATTATGTTTTAATTGTCTTCGCAGTGGCCATGATTCAAGATCATGCCTATCAACAAGTACTTGTAGATCATGTAACGGTAAACATCATACGCTTTTACATTTTAATATGCAAAGGCCTAATAACATAAACCCTCAATCACATTCAAATGTTAGTTATTGTAACGACAACACAAAAGAAATTTTATTATCAACTGCATGCATCCAAGTTTTAGATAAAAACAAAGAATTTCATTTCGCGAGAGCTTTATTAGATGTCGGGTCGCAACAAAACTTCATAACAAAAGAATTTTCGGCGAAACTAGGATTAGAATACAACAATATAAATTTACTGATATCAGGAATAAACCAAATAAATAGTACCGTTAAACAATCAGTAAACATACAATTTAAATCTTTGTGTAGCAAATAAACTGCAGATATATCGTGTTTGGTTTTAACAAATATTACTAATAACTTGCCTGCTCAATCGTTTGGAAATACAGATTTACCTATTCCAAGTAACATTAAATTAGCCGATCCAAAATTCAACGAATCTTCTCCGATAGATATACTAATTGGTCCACAATTATTTTGGGATCTTTAGAGGGACGTATAAAACTTTCAAATCAAGAAACATATCTGCAAAATACTTCCTTAGGATGGATATTTGGAGGTCCGTTTACTATAGCATGTTCTCAAATTAATAATAATGTATGCAACGTTAGTTTAAACTCAAAATTAGAAAAACAAGTGTCCCAATTTTGGCAATTACATGAACCGATAAATAAACCGTTAAGTTTTGAAGACAAATTGTGCGAAGAAATATTTCAGACAACTCACAAAAGAGATTTGGATGGTCGGTTTATTATACATTTACCATTTAAAAACAGCACCCCTAATATAGGTTCAACAAAAGAGATTGCAATAAAGCGATTTAGAGCTTTGGAGAATAAGTTTAGGTATAATATAAATTTCAAAATTGAATACAGTAATTTCTTTCGGGATTATATTGCTCTTGACCATATGTCCTTAGCAAAAGACCAATGTCTGAGAAACTGCGACGGTTTGTTTCTACCTCACCATGGGGTCATAAAAGAAGACAGTCTTGCCACTCGGGTGAGAGCTCAGCAGCATTTCTACGAACGGTCTTAGTTTGAACGACAATTTTTAGTGGGTGAAAATTTACAAAGGGATTTATTTTCATTACTGGTACGATGCCGCCAGTACCAATTTGTTTTGTCTGCTGACATTTCGAAAATGTTCAGGCAGATTCTTGTTGCAGAAGAGCATAGAAATTTCCAAAGAATTTTATGGAGGGAAAATCCTAATGAAGACCATAAAATTTATACCCTAAATACGGTTACGTACGGTGTTAGTTCTTCCCCTTTTTTAGCAATGCGTAGGCATCAACTTGCATTTGAAGCAGAAACCGAATTTCCAGAAACGAGTCATTAATACTAAATGATTTTTATATGGACGACTTAATCACAGGTACAAATTCATTTGAGGATGCAATGCAATTAAGAAATTCTTTAATTATGATTTTACAACGAGGGTGTTTTGAACTATGCAAATGAGCGTCTAATGATATAAATTTATTGCCGGAATAAAATGAATTCAATGTAACACAAGTCAGATTAGATTCTAATATGGAAACAAAAATATTAGGACTAGTGTGGGATTGTAAAAACGATTTGTTAAAATATGAAATACAAATTAAAAACCAATACAATCAAATTACGAAACGCAGCATTTTAAATATAATCGCAACAATATATGATCCAATAGGTCTTCTTTCTCCAATTCTTGTGACCATAAAAATCATTTTACAAAAGTTGTAGCAATTAAAGTTAAATTGGGATGATGAAATACCTTTTGATTTAAGTAAAAAGTTTTCAGAATATCTTGTTCAATTGCCAATTATTAACGAAATTGAAATAATGAGAAAAATAATTCCTGTGTACCCGTTTAAGTCTATTTATTTGCATGGATTTTGTGATGCCAGCCAAAAAGCGTACGGAGCGGTTGTTTATGTTACAGTTAATTATGAAAACGGTGAAATATTTTCTAATCTTTTGTGTTCAAAATCACATATCGCTCCAATAAAAACTGTAAGTGTACCCAGATTAGAACTTTATGCTGCGGTATTATTAGCTCAATTAATTGCAAAATTAACAACAACTTTAACAATACAATTTGAGGAAATTTATTTGTGGTCCGACTCAAAGATCACACTATCGTGGATATCATCACCACCCAATCGATGGCAGACATTTGTCGCAAATAGAGTTTCGGAAATTCAAACAGTTACAAAATCAAGCCAATGGAGACATATTGACGGTCAAGGAAACCCTGCCGATATAATTTCGCGTGGCATAGATCCTTTGAATTAAAAAAATTCTTCTTTATCGTAGCACGGGTCTTCATTTATATCCGACCCTCTAGAAAAATGGCCTAATAAAACAATTAACGTAACAAATTTACCAGAAGAAAGAAAATTAGTATTAATTGCTCAAAATAACATTGAGGAATTACCTGTGTTTGATAAGTTTAGTACATATAGTAAATTAAAACGTGTAATAGCCTATTGTCTCAGATTTATAAATAATTGTTCTAAAAATAGCCTAAAATTATCTGGTCCACTTAGTGCTAGTGAAATAATGAACGCCAACAATATTATAATTAAATATGTGCAAAACAAAGAATTCGGAAGCGAAATTAATGACCTAAAAGCAAACAAACATATAGCATTTAATAAGTAATATCAATAATGGCAACCTAATGGGCAAAATCGTTCGCGTTCATTTGAAGAGTTAGTATTCGTTTAGTGCTGCCTCTAGCGTGCAAGTAAAAAATTATATTAAGATATGGGAGCCCAGAGTGGTCAGAAAAAAGTTTTGATAATTTTTAGTGCCGTTACTTGTGTTGTAGCAGGTAGCATTTGCCTAACAGAAATAAGGGATGTGGAAATACTGGAAATTGAAATACTTTTGTCATCACTTTCAATTTTTTTTATTATTTATCAAAATATTTACAGATTTTGAATTATTTTTATCTTTCTATCATAGCTGTTTTTATTTTTAGCAAATTTAAAAGATTTTGACATAATTGCTAACACAATTAATATAAACACAACAATTCGCCGCTGTATTCATTTTAAATAAAATAATTTGAAATGAATCACTATTACAAGATAATTGTAACACTTTCAAAACACCAAATTACACGAAGTAGACTGTATGAAACTCAAACAGAAATGATAAATTTATGAAGAGTACAAAGAGAACCACTACCATTACGTGAAGGGCAAAAATATTAATCCTAATTTCAAACAACCCATCCATAGTTCATAATGAAAGGAAAAACCCGACACCTACGTTCCAAGAATCGTATGAAATTAAGAGAGACATGAAGGGGTGTATGAAATCTATGAATGGTCAACTAGATCTTATTCATTCAAATTTATGGATTGTATAGTGGCCGGCATTTCCTAATCCTTTCTTTTAGTTATCTATACCGACGTACGAACCTTTTCTCGTCATTGTATTCATTCTAATGAATCTCTCAGATACAGGTCATTATATGGGTGAATACCTATGTATTTATTATATATTTTCTTCACTCATTCGTTTATGATGTCTAGTCTGTCGGCAAATGAGCTGAATATTGAATGAACATAAAATTATGAATAATAAAGCATGTACGAGAAATGAAGATGGAATTTTCTTGAATATTAAAATTTCACTTATTCCATGATTTTATAAGAATGAACTAAACTAAACTTTAAAATTAAAATAAGCCGAAACGGATTTGTATTCTATAGAAATTTAATCAAAGGTTTATGGTATCGGGTGGGGAAGATGTATCTGCATTTTGCATATGTTCTTAAGAGAAAAATATTATATATCAGTTTTCAGAATATTTGCTAACAATTTTCCTAAATAGTTACGAGCCCAACCCCAAATGTATTCGTACCCTCTGAAATAAATATATTAACAGTAATGAAAAATAAATTTTTAGGTTACAGTTAAGATTATATTTGGGCATTTTTTATTTTATGTATTAATAAAGTGTACTAGATTTAAATACAATGTTATTATCTAAATTTCTTATTTAAACAACAATCTACGGGCAAATATATGACAAAAGACATGTCCCAAATTTTTTCGTTCCAACAGTAAATAATACAATATTTATGTTAGTATTATCTATAAAACTGAGGGTAAAAGTAACTGACAACATACTGAATTAATTGTCATTTTAAATGTTATTATTAAAAAAAAAAATATTTGCGAATTATTAACGACGAAAACATTTGTCACATGCAGACAATGGTTTTTTTGCAAATAAATTATTATTAAACCCAAGAAATTTTATTATAAGCAATGTATTCAAGTTCTATACACTCTATTAATACACCATATCAAAATTTGTTGAATTGGAGTAATAATCATAGCATTAATATAATTGTACGTAGTACCATGTAGTACTTTAATAAATAAATATCACTTTGCAAATAATTTTACTAAAAAAATAATATTTAATATAGTAATTAATTGAATATATTGTCAGTTTCCTTTACCTTCAGTTTTATAAATAATACTAACATAAATATTGTATTATTTACTGTTCTAACCATAACTAAAAAAATTAGCACGTATCTGTTGTCATATATTTGCCCGTAGATTATTGTTAAAATGATAAATTTAGGTAAACATTATATTTAAATCCGGTACACTATATTAATACATAAAAGAAAAAAATGCCCAAATATGGTCTTAAATAAATTAATAAATATATCATCACGGCATGTTACTCATTGCTGGGTGTACTAATCTGCTTTGTATACAGATATCGGTAATGATGAAATATGGTCTTAACTATTGTAATCTAAAAAAATATTTCTTCTTGCTGTTAATATATATTTTTTCAGAGGGTACGAATAGATTTGGGGTTGGGCTCATATAAGTAATCTGTAACTATTTTATAAATTACGTTTTCTTTTCAAAATAATAGATTTGTTCTTGATAATATAATGAATCATAATACAAAATCAAGTCAAGCCATACAACGGATTTAAATATAAATATTGCAAAACACATTAAACAAATGAAAATCGCATTTACAGATTATAATAATCTTCAGAGACAACTAATCTACTAACGTAATCTTACACTTTATTTAAATTTTCAATTAATAAATTTAGTTAGTTCATAATATTTTTATAATTTGGAGAAAAAACTACATAAATTGCAAGCGATGTATTCTCCGACCACCGACAATGTAAAACTTTATTACCCATAGTAAATATCTAATTCAATAGAAAGTATATACCCTTACAAACAAATATCAAACTTAATTTCCATGCTCTTACACCTTATTTTAAAACCGAAATACAGTATTCTGAAATACCGACTTTAATTCATATATCTATGGATAGATGGCTCTGTATCGCTAAGCATCTTTTTTGGCGCAACACTTTTTATCCTTAGGTTGCCATTATTGGTATTACTTATTAAATGCATATGGTTAAAAGTAGTCGTCTAAAAGACCTGAATGTTTTTTTAGATAAGAACCAAATGCTTAGAGTAGGGGGGCGGTTGCAGAATTCAGTACTTCCTTTTAGTCAGAAACATCAAATTCTTTTACCAAAAAGTCATATAGTAACAAAATTAATTATTAATGACACGCATGTTGAACAGTTACATGCAGGGATTCAAGCAACAAATTATGGGAAATCTTCCAAATGAACGCATAACCCTGTCTAGACCATTTTTGCACTGTGGTGTAGATTATGCAGGACCGATAAACATTACAGAAAGTCGAGGTCGCGGAAAGAAAAAGATAGTTAAAACCTATGAAATAGTATTCGTATGTCTATCAACTAAAGCCAGTCATTTGGAATTGGCATTTGACTATACTGCGCAAAGTTTTTTAAATGGTTTAAAGAGAATGATGGCTCGTCGGGGGAAAGTTCAAAAACTATGGTCATATAATGGCACCAATTTTGTTAGTGCAAATAAAGAACTACAACGCTTAAAGTCATTATTTGATTCAAAAGAATTTGAAAATGTTGTATTGGCAGAATTATCAAATGACGGTATTGACTGGAAATTTATTCCGCCAAATTGTCCTTATATGGGTGGTATTAAACACCATTTTAAAAGGGTCACAAGTAGTTTAATAATTAATGTAGACGAAATGTACACATTATTGCACCTAATAGAATCTTGCCTAAACTCCCGACCTATCACTCCCATAAGTAATGACCCTAACGACCTGGAGCCTTTAACACCAGGGCATTTCCTCCTAATTGGAGCTGCATTAACTGCTCCGTTGAAACCGGAACTACATACCATACCAGATAACCGTCTATCTAGATGGGAAAAAAATTGAAAAATTACGTCAACTTTTCTGGAACCGCTGGCAGAAAGAATACCTTGTTGAACTACAGAGACGTAACAAATGGCAAACATCCACAACGCAATTAGCGTAAAAGATGACAATTTACCACCGCTCCACTGGAAGCTTGCCAGAGTCATCGAATTACACCCAGGGACCGACGGAGTCGTCCGAGTTGTCACCCTGAAAACGTCGAGCGGAACAACGACGAGAGGTGTTCATCGAGTGTGTGATTTACCCATGCCAGATGCGAATGACAATGGTGAAAAATAGTGTAGTGCATGTGACAAAGCCTCTATAGTGAGCAATTAAACATTGTGTGTGTCTTATTAGAATAAGGACTTGAACATGTGTTCATTCGTTAGAATAGGGAAATAATATGATAATCCATTTTTTTTTTAAATCGTTACTCTGTGTATATGTACTTTATATTACATATATATATGTCTAATTCATCTTAGGTATAGCTGTTTAATCTTTTTCTCTTACTTATATGTTTATCTGTTCGTGGTTTGTTTTGTTGTATGTATTATGTATCCATGTGTATATATTGAAAATCTGTAACTTTTCAAAGGCGGGAGGATGTTAAGAGCGTAGTAGAGGTAACCTCCCCCACCCTTAAAATGTTTACTGTACCATTTGTCGGTCCACCCGACACAGTCCACTGAAGGTAGCTTAACTATGAACTAGTTTAATACATCGTTATTTGTTAAATACAAGTGTTTTATTTACAAAAACCCAGCGACCTTATTATTCCCCAACAGGATTCGACGGTCGTCTTCTTGGTGATTACGGATTTGATCCACGTGTCTTTTGTACCGTTTGCCAAAGTACTCAATCTCGTAGTGGAGATCCCCAAGTCGAGTGACAATTGTGCCTGGGACCCACTTGTTCATCCGAGGGTTTCCAGAGAGGAAGTAAATGGACTGCGTTGGTTTAAATATTCGGAATGTAGCATGAAATTGAAAACGTTGTTTTTCTGTCATTCTCGTGTGTAGATACTCTGGTTTAACTAAGTCTAAGCGTGTTCGTATATTTCGTCCTAAGAAGAGCTGTGCAGGCGGCTGTCCCGTGATTTTATGTGGCGCTTTGCGGTATTGGCGGAGGAATTCATTTAAATTCTCGTTTAACGTACTTGGTGAGGTTAATATGGAACGTAAAGCGTCTTTGACAGTCTGCACATACCGTTCTGCCTGCCCGTTTGTCGACGGATGATACGGTGCTGTGAATTTATGGTACTTTACCCCGCTGACTTGGAGAAACCTCTTGAATTCTGCAGATGTGAATTGTGTTCCGTTATCTGAGATTATGGTGATAGGAATGCCGTAAGCTGCAAAGAGATCGTCAAGGATAGTAATCGTTGCAGACGTTGTCGTAGAGGTGGTTGGTTTCACCTCGATCCATTTGATATAAGCGTCGACAATAATCAACAACATGGTTCCAGCGATGGGACCTGCATAATAAATATGCACTCTTTCCCAGGGAGCTTTAGAATACTCCCAATGATGTTCCCTAAATTTTGGTGGAGCGTGCGCGTGTTTGGCACACTCTTCGCAAGATTTTGCAATGCGCTCGATATCTTCGTCGATGTGAGGCCAGAAAACAAACGATTGCGCCATCCCCTTCATCTTGACTATTCCTAAGTGCGCTGCGTGCAAGTCATTCAGAATAGTTTGTCGAAGAGATGGTGGCACAATGACTCGATGTTCGAAAAGCAAGCAGTTGGCTGCTAGCGTGTATTTAGCCTCTGGCGCCTTAAAACCGTGACGAGGAATATCTTGTCCTGTTTCCAAAAGTTTGACAATACTACCGAGATGTGGATCTTTTCTGGTCTCGCGAGCAATATCTTCTGCTCGTATCGGGAGTTGCTTAATTTGGCCTATAATAAATTTGTCGAAGTCATCAAAGTTGTCTCGGACTTGTGTTTGCAGCTTGTTAACCATGTTCGTCGTTGTGGATAATGGAACTCGGGAACAGTAGTCGGCGTTGCATTCTCTTTTGACGTTTTGTATACGATGTCATAGTTGAAGTGTGACAAATAGTCCGCATAATTTGCCATGCGACTTATGCACAACACGGGTAGGGATTTGTCTCGGTGCAATATTTGTGTGAGCGGCTTATGATCAATAATAAGCGTAAAATGGCGCGCATATAAATAATAAAAAAAATTCTGTACCGCCCAGACAATTGCCAGTGCCTCTTTATCCACTTGGGGATACCTCTGTTCCGTCTTGTTCATTGTACGACTGGCGTACGCGATTGGACGTTCTCGACCATCAGCTAGTCGATGGGACAAAACGGCACCCAATCCTGTTTTACTAGCATTCATCGCTAATAGCAGTGGGAGTGCAGGATCATAGGACATCAGGACCTGTGGTGAGGTCAATATTTCTTTGATGTTGACGTATGCCTTTTCTGCAGCCGGAGTCCATACGATCGGTTCCACCCGAAGCATGTCTCGTAGTGGTCGATCTCTTGTAGATAGGTCTGGAATGAAGAAACTGTAATATGTTGCCTTACCCAAAAATAATTGTAATTCTTCTGGTGTTGAGGGCTTCGGTGCATTTCGTAATGCCTCCACGTGTTTGTTTGATTTGTGTACACCTTCTCCATCGATCTTGTGTCCTAAGAACTCAACTGATGGAGTGGCAAACACACATTTTTTCGGTTGAGTTTCACACCTCGAGATTTCATCCTTTCCAGGGTTGCGTTCAGAGCCAACATCATTGTATCAAATCCATCCGCGTAGATGAGAATATCGTCAAAAAAGTTCAAGACATTGGGGAAATCTTGTAGAAGATCTTCCATTTTTGCTGCCAGATGGCGGGAATACTTGCGGCACCGTAGACTGCTCGTGTAGGTCGAATTAACCGATGAGTAGGTGTGTTGAGAGTCAAAACTTCAGAAACTTCTTTGTCGACGGGAAGATGCGTATATGCGTCTGTGATATCTAGATGACAAAATAATCTAGCACCCTTCATTTGGTTAAATAGATGTTCTGCCCGTGGAATAGGATGTTCATCAATCACCATACGTGAATTAAATGTAGGCTTGTAGTTACCTGTGATTCTTAAATTTCCATTTGGTATGACCACAACGTGAGTTGTTGAAGCCCACTCAGAATGTTCAATCTTTTCGAATACTCCGGAAGCGATCTTCTCGTCGATGACCTTGGCATACTTCTCTCGCAATGCCAATGGTATTTCTCGAGCTCTACAGAAAACTCGCGTCGTTCCTGACTTTAAATGTACTTTAGCTGGAGGTCCAGTCAGTTTCCCTGGTTTATCGCTAAAGACATCATTATATCGACTCAACAATTGTTTGATTTGAACTTCTTGCTCCAAAGTTAAGCGTGGAGGTGTGGTCGACATCGTGGTGACTTGTTCGAACTGCGAAAACATTATAGAAAAATTAATTTCGTTTACAAATTGGGATATCCACTCGCGACCAAACAAAGTTTCAAAATCGCCATCGACAACATATAAGTTCAGTTTTCTAGTTATTTTCCCAATCGTTCACTGAAGTGCGGCCAACGCAATGTATGCGGTGTCCCGTGTAGCTTGCAAATTGACGGTTCGTCTTCTGTAAGACGCAATTCGGTTTAAACGTGTTCAATGTTTTTTTTTGCTGATTAACCCACATGGCGCCCCGGTATCAAGTTCCATGTAAAGGTTGTGGCCATCTATCTTCACGCTGATCATCCGTTTGCCTTGTGTTTCGATCGCGTGAACGTCGTAAATTTTACTTAAGACTTCCAGATGCTCTGCTGGAAATTCAGTCTGCTTTACTTGGCTAGTCGTCTGTGTTGATTTCTTTGATTGACAGACTTTGACAATGTGACCTTTTTTTCTACAAAAATTACAAATAGCATTTTGAAATTTGCAATTTTGACGCAAATGTGGTCCTCCGCAACCCATGAATGGCAACTGTTCTGAATTATGTGATGAATTTGGTCGGTTTAGTTGCTTATTTCGATTGCGAGATGTTGACCTGTTACGAAACGACTGTTTTCCATATTTTTTCATTAATGATGTCGAATAACCCAATTTATTCGTTGATTCACTCATTCTTTCTGGTGTTTCTAGTGACTTTACTTCTCTTGCCGTATTATGAGTCGCTTCAAGAGTATGCGCGATTTCATACGCCTCGGTGAATGTCGCTAGTTTTTTTTAGCGATAATTTCATCGCACATACCGCGCGATAAGAGGCCATGCAACATTTGTTCAATCAACATCCGATCCAGGAAATCACCGTAATCACAATTGGCTGCACCCTGTCTTAATCTTAAGGCAAAATCTGCGACTGACTCACCTGCATTTTATTTGATTTGCCGAAACTTAATGCTTTCGGCGTATTTATTTCTCACCCTGTCAAAGTGACCACTGAGCGTAGTGCACATATCGGCGTACGTAACATTTTCTGGTAGACGCGGACTAACCAGAACTTTCAGTGCGTTGTTTAGCTCCGTACCCATATACACACGTGCATAACTGGCGTGTTTATCTTCTGGGATGCGACTTAATTGTAATGCCCAGTCGAAACGCTTGAAATAATTTGCAACTGTCGATCTGTCTGTTGATCGATATTCAGCCATGGAAAATGGCGGCGGTTTTGGCGGCACGGCAGGCGCGGCCGCTCCTCTGTCCTGAGAGTTAGCAGCAGCAGCGATGTTTGCTGCAGATGCCTGCATTGCATTTGTGAGCAAACTCATGAGAGCTTCCATCAATTCAGGTAACACTGACATTATTTTCTTCTCTCTGCACGAAGCCTGATCAACACACTGTTTCTTTCTTTTGGCGTAAATTCGTTCACTTCTGACACCACTGTTGTGTTTTAAGTTTATATCTATAATATATACTTAGCCAAGTCTAAAGAATTGTATTATCTTTATTCAAAAATTAATTCAACTATTTTACAAAAAGATAATATGACACTGACAGCCATGGTTGCTTGATTCGAATACATAACAATGATAGTATAAAAAATAAAAGTTAGACTTACCGTTTCTAAAACAATTTGATATACACAAAAAAGCCGCCAGTAAATATTTACACGTTTTTTTGAAACCAACACTTACACTTCATAGAACTGACCCCAGTGAGGTGCCCGAACATGCTACTGTGCGAATCCAAATCGGCCCAGCAAATGTATTTACTTTTATATTCCGTATCCACGAGAACGCCTCTCGGGCGGACTCGGCACGGGAGCCAATGTCCACTCAACGCCTCAGAGACGTTGGGGGCAGTGAATGTGTTGAAAAGTATTGTCTTGAATATAATAAACAATTTTATGTAATATGAATTGTAATGAAATAAAATTAAAAATAAATTTCAGTTTAAAATATTTATTTTTATTTTTTACGTAACCCCATACCAGTATACAAACCTGCATTCCAAATCCAGATTCCAAATCCAAATTACAAATGCAAATTTCAAATATGCTAAAAACTTCAGCTCCCCCACCACTCTAACATCAACGCCATCTATACGCCAAAAAGTAAAACACATCATAACACGCCATCTATACAAAAATAAATTAAAATTCCAAATCCAAATTCCAATTCCAGATTCCCGTTCCAGAATCCCCATCCCCGTCCCAACCCTCATCCCACATTAAAAAATTCGGGGTTGGACATTATACATTAGGGTTAACAATTAAGGGATACAAACAAGAACTAATAACAACAACCAGAGGCTGCTGAGAAATCTGGGTCGCTGCAAGTACTCGATGGTACATGCCATCGAGCTCGATGGAGACCGGAAGTTGCGCCCGTATACCCCCGGTATATCTACTACCAGTGATGGATGATATAAAAGTTACTGTATATATTTTTTAATTGTTAATATTTTATGCTTTCTGATAGAAATTAGTGTATTATTTCTTATAAATATTTCCACTATTTATAGAGAAATCAATATATTTATTTATAAAAAAAGTTAAATTATTTTATATCTCATTGAGTTTCCACTTTACTGTCCAATCTTTGAAGATCTGTTGTACTGAGACCTGAGAGCTCTGAGACATTCGTCTAAGAGTCGTCCTTCTTGTGCTAACTGGATTATTATCCTTTTTGGTTGGTGTTGCTGTTGCGTGCTTAAAACTTTTCTCTTTCCATGTTGTCCGCTCGGTAGTTAACGTGCACTCAACCTGTGCCTGTACTGCAGAATGAAACTGAAAGGTGAAGGCTGAAGCGTGTTATTGTAACCACTGTCTGAATGTTGTCTTTGTTGTTTGTTCCAACTCACAATCACAATGTGAATCTTAAGAAAAATTTCATTAGGTTTAGATAAATTAATTTGGCCTATTGTGTTTTGTGTTTCCATACTGCAGCTTCTTGCAACAAAAACTGTTTTATATAAATATTAGGGACCAATAACAAGTAATTCTTTACCTTGTGTCACACATAGCCAGCAATAAGTAAATTCCAGACATTGAACGATTTGGAAAATATCTAAGAATTTTTTAGAGAATTTTCAGATAAATTTTCAATAAAAAATCTTGAAAAAATTCAAATTTTAATTTACATTTATTTATTTTCATGCTATTGCATTAATTTGTGTTAAGAAAAACACATTTATCTTTATTACTTTGTAAGTAAAAAAAATGGCTAATATAAAAATAAATTAGGAATATAGTAGTGTTAACTTATAACGAACCCGCTTATAACGAAGTCTTGTTTATAATATACTACAGGGTGTTAAAAAAACAAGTGTAATAGGACGTAAAGAAGAATTCAAAATAAGTCGAAAAGTTTTACACAATGTGTCCAAAAATAAACTGTTTCGGATATATAACAGAAGTTTTATATAAATTTAATTATAATGTTAATACCATTAATATCGAGAGCCATGTAATTATTCGTAAAATTTCGAATAGTTGAAATGGACAGCCAAGTCTCAAAGATGACATAATTACATCCCCACAGCGTCGTAAACAATAGCACCTTCGCTTTTACAATTGTCAGTTTAAATTCAAAATTGACAGTTTAAATATCTCGGTGGGGATCTTAGGCTGTACTTTATTAGAACTATCTGTTTTATTAAGAACAATGTAAAAAATAAAACTGTTCATAAATTTACATAAAACATGCTATTGTTTTCCTGACAGCAACTATTCGAAATTATACAAATAAATTAATGGCTTTCTGTATATACATAATAATTAAATTTATATAAAACCTGTCAAATAGGATACATTTCATTTTTAGAACAAACTGTATAAAATATATTGACTTATTTTGATTTGTTCTCTATGCCCTATAAATGTGTTACACTTGTTTCTTAACACCCTGTATACAGATGTACTAGCTAAGCCAGCTACCACAAATAATTTCTATAATTATTAAAAATACAGTAAAATACTAAAAAAGAATCATATAGAAGACCAAGGGGGACTTCCGATTAGAAAGAAAAAAAACAATGGTTTTTAAACACAATCATTCCGTATCCTTACATAGAAAAAAAATATTGAGCAAAATTCAAATAAAATTAATTTCAATTAAATTTTTCTCAATATTTTTGTTATGTAAGGACATAAAATGATTACATGATTGAATTCAGAAAAAAAATACTGTTTTGAATGGGTCTAAAAATATATACCGTCTTATATAAAAAAATATATAACTTCATGTAATAGTTTGAGAGCCACTGCTTTAAAAATACTTTCTTCTCTAATCGGATGTCCCCCTTGGTCTTCTATAAGATTATCTTGTAGTATTTTATTGTATCTTTATTAATTGTAGAAATTACTTGAGGTAACTTGTTACAGCCTTTATAATCTTATTTATCTGTTACAGCCAGATTGTAAACTCGTCGATTTATAAAAAGACGAATAGCTTACAGCCACAATGTAATATGAATATTTGGACATTTTCGCTTGCAATTCCTCTAAATATAACAACAATACCCTTTCCTAACGCAGAAAAGTCACCCTTGGAAAAGTCGGACCATGTTTTGTGCATTAGGTTAGGTTATTATTGTTATATTTAAAAAAATGTAAAATATACAAGTAAACTGTTTTATAAAACGCCTAGACGTTTCGATTGTAAAACATTGCTAAGTCAACGAAGGCTTGACAATCTGGCCGCGTTTTATTAATATACGAATAATTTATCAATCTAGGTACGACATTTTAAGCAAAAACTAACTTAGTCCATTTTTTTTAATTTGAGATAACCAAAGAATAAACTTTCCAGCTTCCTTGTTTTTATAGATTTCTGCAATTTAACTTAGGATTATGTTTAATTATTTAGCGAATGTTAAGGAATAAAAAAATATACATTGAATTACATAATAATTAGACATTTTTATAATACATTTTTGTAGAAACACTCAAAGTTTAAATTGTGTGATTAAAATACTTTTTACGAAAAACAGTTTTAAGAAACTGTTTGTCATCATTGAATGTACATGTAGCTGTATGTAACTCATATTTACAATATATGTAGTAATTTGTGCAGTTCTACTTTATTCTAAAAATAACCCCTGAAATCTTATAAGTATAAACAATTTGTGGAAAGTGTGTTTAAAGGTTCCTTTTGTAACTCTATAATACAGAGGCATTTAATCGTTTTATTTTAATACTGTACCGTTTGGCGAAATGAAGTATATTCCCGTCCCGTAATACAGTTTCAATGATTATTTTCCGCATGAAGTATAGACTGTAGACGAAGTATGCATAGAAATCAAATGATAACGTCGTAAAATAAAATACGAGTCTTCTACATTATTATTCTTTTCATACATGATGTTTTATTCTTGTGAGTGAAACTGAAACTCAGTTTACTCTTTCTTTAGTGGGCCATTAATCATATGAATCGATTTACTACTCGCTCGACCATGTAATTCACGCTCTCAATTTCACTCAAATATATCTTTCTCACGCCGAAGAATCTACATTCAAATAACTATAATTTCCTTACAAATTAACTAGCCAGATGCGCTATTTTTATACTTATAAGATTACGTATATATAAGATTACGTATAAAAAAAAACTTACATAGATAATAATGTTATAAATGTATAATTAGGCTTTTGAAAGTTTTTCCTAGCCATCAAATTTAAGTTCATATAAGCATTTTTGTAATATATTGAAGCGAAAGTTGAGGTAACTAAATATTACTTTAAATTTGACTAAACAGTATTAAAACATGACGAGCAAAAAATTCTAGCATATTAGTATAAGTATGCCAAAAAGAATTGCTGGAGTCATTAGAAGACAAAGAGTGGATTCACAAAACATTGATAACATTAATAAAATTTATTATTTTTAACCCTTCACCTCTTAAATTGGGTTCCTCATCCTCATAACCCCAGAAGATTTTTTTTAATGTCTTTATTATTATATGGATATACTTTTCATAAATTGAAACGTTCTACCTGATGGAAGGACATACCTGTATGTCTATCTACATAGGCGATTAACATTACATTTCACAATTATTCGTATTCCTTTACCCCAATTTCATCTAAATAAATGGTAAAGATATCAATTGATGGTAAAATTATTTTACATCAGGTGCAACTAATAACTTCGTTTTGCGGGTACATTAGTTTTGGCTACTATTTATTGGAGCAGTATTTTAAACAAATGATCGGTATTAAATGATCGGTAACTTATAATAAAAACGTAATTTAACCTGATCTAACCTAATTTAACCTAATCCAATTTAATCTAAACTAACCTAATCCAATCTACCCTGAAAAGAGTATTCATATTTACTGATCATTTATTTTACAAAATACTGATCATTAATTTAAAAAAATATACTGATAAATATAAACTATTAGTTTTTTACAACAAAATTAAGTATTATAAAATACACAGGGTGTTTCGTTTAAAACAACCAACGCTTTTTTGAGCAAACTAATGACGTTAGAGAAAAACGTTATATACAATAAATGATGATAAATGGTTCTCACACGGCAGAACAAAATTATATTTTTTAATTGTTACCCTATATAATTTTTTAGCCCATTGTATAGGGTTGTATACCAATTATTGCGAGAAACTAGTATTAAAAATAATGTTAGAATATTGCAATATGCTATGGTACACAGGTATTGATATGTCTGTTACCTAGGTTACATTAGTAGTAAAACCATTTTTATTACATTATTTCTAATTTTGAATACCATTTTTCTCGAAATAACTGTTATACAACCCTATACAATATTAACATCTTTGAAATCAGAAAATATATAATTTTGTTCTACCGTCTGAGATCCACTGGTTGAATTTTTGGTTTGTTATTACTGATAAATTAGTACCTTATTCTTGACTATTTTTTGTATATAGCATTTTTCTCCAAAGTCATTAGTTAGCCCAAAAAAACACTGATTTTTTTAAAGGAAACACCCCGTATATTTTCAAATTTGAATTGCTGTGATAAAAAACGAAAAAATTCAAATTTGACAAATTTGTCAATTTATTATTTTAATTAAACTAATGAATTCAGTTCATGGAAATTATCAAACGGATCTTGTATGGCTTTCCACACAAAAAAAATACAGATAATTAAATTCTGCCTATAAATCACTAAACAGTTTTTACTTTTAAATTCTGCACTTAAATAACTAAATAGATATTATTTTTAGGGCCGGTTGTTCCATCTATAGTTAAACATTCGGTTAAAATTTATTCTATTGATAACTTCAGTTTGCGTTGTTCCACTTATGGTTAAAAGTTACCAGTAAGATAAATTTTCATGAACGGCTAGATAACTAACAGTCAGTCAAATTATCAGTTAAGAGTTTTATCCGAAGAATATCGTACCGAGTGCACACGAATGGAAACACGAAGTGAAGATAAACGGAACATATGCTATGGAACGTTTGTGTTGTTTTGATGATATAAGCTGTTTGTTAATATTAATAACTATTATAATAAATTAGTACAACGGTGATGATGAAGTATTGGATTTCATTTTTGATAATATTAATTTTCGAAAACAGTATGCAGTACGAGAAAGCTATAATAATTTTGAAAAATCTGATGTGGACACCACATGACTTCCTTGTACGATTATTAAACTATACATATTTTTTTAATAATTAAATTACAAAATATTGACAGGCTTAAGCCAAGCCCGAGAAATATTTTGATATAGAGCAAAAAATAATTCATTTACTACTATCATTCTTAAAATAACATTAATCTAACCCGGTTATTTTTAAAGAGAGTTTTGATTACAACAAAGAAATATTTGATTACAACAATGAATATGACTAATTTCACAATAAAAATATAATATTTGTTATTGTACGAATCATAAAATTGCACATATTTAACATAATTTGACATGAACATTTTTTTTATGTTTTTGTCTTAATCCATAGCAAGCTTTATTACAAAAACAAAAAAGTATATAATTTTTAAATTTACATATCTCGCTTATACAAAGGGCTAATTTAATAATACTTAATGTGCTAGACGCATAAATTAATTCTCTAAAACTTTTATTTGAAGCATTTATTTCTAAAATCAAAATAAAATCATTTTATTCAAGAAAAACTGTTAACAACTTCAAGTAATGTACCACTTCCGGTTAGCCTATTTTAACCAAAATGTATTATGTTATTTTGATTGGCATAAAAGTCTTGTATACCAAATTTGAAAAGTTTTGGATTATATTTTAAAACAGTTTTTCATTAAAATCTATTATAGGCTTCATGTAAAGTGCCACTTCTGGAAATTGTGTAATAACCAGAAAGGGAGGTGCACAACTAGATGTTACGTACGGACGTACGTACGTACGTACAGACGTCACGACGAAATTAGTCAAAATGGATTCAGGGATGATCAAAATGGATATTTCCGTTGAAATCTGAAAACCGAAATTTTTCGCGATTACAATACTTCCTTTACTTACGTACAAGGAAGTAAAAATGGGATGATTCAGAATTTTTTGAAGTTTCGAATGTCAAAGACTACAGTTCTTTATTTGTTAGATAAAATGAAAGACCAAATATTGTTCTTATCTATTAGGTAAGTTTAAAGAAAGCATCATTTGAGAAATAAATACTTATTTGTCTATATTTGTTTTTCTGAATTACGAATGACGCTGTACTTTCGATATGCCAGTTGTTGATAGCTATACGATTTTATGCAACAGGGTATAAATCGTGGGTACTGGCCACAACTAAAACTAAAATAATTTTCTAATTGATTCCAGGTGTATTTTTTTCTTTCCAAGGGACGGAATCTGTCTTGCTGGACTCAATTATATGTTTATATTTGTCGACTAATTTAATTAAATTTGTTATTTCCGTGGTAGTAAAATAAACTGCTCTTTCTCTTTATCCATAATTTTCACTACTCATTTTTGAGAGTAGTATTTATCATTTTTTCTAAACGTTGAAACTGTGGTTTAAACTACAACTGCACCAAAACTTAGACAAGCGAAAAAGTAACCAAAATTTCTATTAAAATTGTGACAGCCAAGTTGCCAACTTTTCAAAAATAACTCTACCCTAACACAATTTTAATCTTTCTGATAGCAATCTGCCAGTTAGCTATCCGGAGAATAAATATTCATGGAGCAACCCAAAAATCTTATTCTCTAGTTAAGACAGTAGAATAAATTTATCTAAAAGATAGTAAACTGGTACTTTATCTGAACTTGGAACAACCGGGCCTTAATGTTTTATAAGCTATAAAATCTAAAATCTGAAAGTTCAATCGACTTACATTTGCTTGTAAATGTGTTTCAATTCTATATAGCTACCACTATAAATGGGCAATATTTATAAAATTTCTAATTCAATTTTTAAATTAAGACACTGTATAGATGGCCATTGGCAAATATTTGTTCGACCATGCGGCCCAGAAGATCCAAAAAAACTATGTCCTACATCTAAAGTACTCAACTGTTATTTTAAAATAAGATTTTTTTATAATATTTTTAAATTTATTTAATGTTATATGTATATACTAACAACAAAAGTTCGTTATTTAATTTTAATATTTATTACCCCTATGAAGTTTGCATCCAGTAAAACTTAGTGGGTTAGGCGTTTGTAATACTACAATGAAAACGCCATATATAACTACGTTAAAACCATTATGCCATTTCTAATTGAATGGAATTAATATCCTGTATGTTTGTATGTAACACAATGTGCAATGAACCAGTGCTACATATTTCTCCAAAACTGTAATCCACTAGCAGATCAAAGGTTATAATTACAGTAAATACGAATTTATACGTATGTACAGTTCTACTAATAATATATTTAATCTTTGCTTTAAATATAATTACATTTACAGCAAACATATAATAACCAAATATGTATATACCCAAAGTAAATGTTTAATTTCAAAACAAAAAAGCACGACAAAGAACTTTTTATTTTATGAAAACAATTTTATAAAAACTTGCGTTTTTCTTACACATTTTATGGTTTACTCTGAATTGATTTCACGTAGTACATACAGGATGGTGACCGGCACAGCCGAACATAGGACTTTACCATGTAAAATCAAACTTACGTAATTTCCTGTTTCCCTTCTTATTTTAGGTAAAAAGCTTCAAATGAAAGTTGTAGAGCATAAAATACTTCACCTGAATCAATAAGCAAAATTAATTTTCCATGCTTAGTAACGGCAGAAATTAGGTACTAAAATCGTCTCAAAAATAGCGATAGCCATGAAAATTAATAAAAAAAATAACAAATGTGGAAGGACTTATCTATCAAGTTAGATTCATTCAATATTATTTTTAATTTATCTTCAAATGAATAATTATGTACATATTTAAATTAACTTCTGTTGTGAACTCTGGCTATACGACCCAACTGAGCACGCTGTGAGAAAAAAAGCTTTGATTAGTAGAATTAAAATATACTTAAAATCAACGAACATTCTTTCTTGAATAAATAATACTACAAATAAACTATAAATCTTAGTGGAAAGTGTGCTGCGAAACAAGATAGACGGTTTCCTGTCAGCTCTGGTTTTGTCGGCCCTTTTTGGATTTACGAAGCCTTTTCCTGAGAATATTTTGGTAATTTCCAAATCAGTTTCTGCAGAGTTTTTCAAATAAGTATTATCTTTTATTTTCATTAGAAATTAGGTTTGATTTATAAATTATATTATTCAGTATTTTTCAAAAATTAAATTTTGTTTACAACGTAACTAGATCGGGATAATTAAAATATTTCGTGACAGATTGACGGTTTGGCATATTATTATTTAAAAATATACAAAAAATTATAAATCGAAATTGATTTACATATTTAAATGTACGTATGTAAAGTAAAATTATAAGGCTTACGTAAGCTATTTCTTTTCTATTTTTCTTAAGTCAAGGACGAGCCTGGTAAGCTGTTTCGACTTCTTCTATTACCATAAAAAAAAACCGTTTTTCATTCTTTTCTAACATTTCTATTTTATATAAATGAAGAATAAATGGAGAATGTATGATGAGTGTAAGTTGGGGACGTGGAATGTTAGAGGTATGAATGGGAAAGAGAATGAGTTGATGAATGCAATGCGAATGTACAGTGTAGATATTTTGTGTGTAAGTGAGACAATGAGGAAAAGACGTAGTGAGGAAGAAGTAGATGGCATATTTTGTTTGTCGTCGGGCGTTCGAGAGAATAAATATGCAAAGCATGGTAAGTGAAAGAATGAAACCGTTTATACGAAGTTATGGCTGTATTTCTTCGCGAGTTTCTTGGATGAGATTCAAGGTAGGCTATATACGAATCTTCGTTGTGTCCGCTTATGGTCCATCAGAGTCTAAAAGTGACCTTGAAAAAGATCAGTTTTGTAATACGGTAAACAGCGTAATTGATTTGTGTGATCCGGGTGAGAAAGTGATAGTGTGTGGTGATTTAAATGGATGGGTGGGTGTTAAACGAAGTATATCTGAGAATGTATTGGGACGTTTTGGTGATTGTCGAGTGAATGGCAATGGTGAGAGAATTGTTTCATTTTGTTTGGAGAAGAACCTTTTTATTTCGAATTCCATTTTTAAACATAAGTTAGCTCACATATACACCTGGGAGAATGTGGTTCAGAATAAACGTAGTGTGATTGACTTCGTTATATATGATGAGCGATTGAGGATGGTAGTAGATACGCGTGTGAAACGAGGGGCTGAATTGGGTACGAATGATCATTATTTGGTTGTATCGCGAATGCGATTGAATAAATTTTGGAGAATGAAGGTGAAAAGTTCCGGGAAAATGTTTCGTATAAAATCCTTTGCTCTTTTGAGAATGCAATATGTTGAAAGGTTGAATGAATCCTTGCCCGAATGTGAGTCTAATTTTGATTGTAATATAAATGAAGTTTGGATGAAATTTAAGAATTCCCTCCTCAAATGTGCAAAAGAAGTTTGTGGTGAAAGCAGATTTGGCTCTTTTCCGAAAAATGCATGGTGGAATGATCAAGTGAAAGAAGCGATTACTGCGAAAAAGAGGGCATATTTGAAGTTTTAAAATGTTAAAGATTCGCCTGCGTGCTTACGCGAAGAATGTTTGTTAGAGTATAAAAGGAAGAATAAATGGGAAGTGGTGAGAGAAAGTAAAAAGCGATTTGATGACTTGTTGAGTGAAAGGTTGACAAATGATTTTAGTACGAATAAACGACTGTTTTGGTTGAGTGTGAAGAGACTGTGGGGTGGAAGTGGTCGAGTTGTGAAAGCTGTGAGAAGTGCGAATGGAGAGTTATTGTGGAATGAATCAGATGTGAGGAATAGATGGTGCAAGTATTTTAAAGGTTTGTATGGAGGTGAGATTGAGAGGGATGATGGTAACAAAACTGGCAGAGAAAATGATAATGAAGATGATTATGATATAGATGTAAGAAATGGTAAGGCTGCGGGTTTGGATGGGATTACAAATAAGATGTTAAAGTATGGAGAAGAGAAAGTTTTTAAATGGTTAATTTATTTATTTAGATTTTGTTTGAAACGTAGTATGGTTCCTGAAGATTGGAAAAAAGCTGTTATTTGCCCATTATTCAAAGGCAAAGGCAGTTCGAGTGAATGTACGAATTTTCGCGCGATAAGTTTGTTGAGTGTAGTAGGGAAACTTTTTGGTAAGGTTTTAATTCATAAGGTGCGAACCTTAACAATTTGAAAAATTACTGACGTTCAGGGTGGTTTTTTGCCTGAGAGGGGATGTGTCGATCAATTGTTTGCTCTTCGTATTGTGACGTGCGCCCCGGAGAGAAAAGTATACGTACGCCGCTGAAAGAATGTACTAGAGCGATGACGTAATCCCGGAATTTCCCAGATGTTGAAATACTCGCGACGCGCCGGCTAGAGGTTAATTACGCCGTGACCTGATTCTTTTGTATACAGGTCATTGTCGCTTCGAAGGCTTCTAAAATGATATGAGCTGTATAAATACCGGCCGAAAGATAGCGGAGGGACAGTCGGTAATATACAAGCAACGAGCAATGAACTTGGTCATATAAATATACAGTTTACCAGTTGTTAACATAAATAAATGTAGTTATATAAATAAGTGTAGTGATATAAATATTGTATAGATAAATAATCGTAGTGTTTAAGCATTTAATAATATTCTTAGTGTTTATAATTATTTAATCATAGTGTTAGTTGTTTTTATTATCTTTTAATGTTTAATCCTTAATTATTTATCGTTTAATAAACGTATTCTTTTAGTTAAAAATATTTGTCTGTGTTTTACACTTCACCCATATAAATAAAAACGTTACAGTATTATTGTTGAGAAGTCACTTGACAAGAACAAGAAGGTGTTCTGTGGCTTTCTTGATTTAAAGAAGGCGTATGATAGCGTTCTTCGAGATACTTTGTGGGATGTACTCAGAGAGTACGGTGTTAATGAAAACCGGTTGAGAGCGATTCGAGCGTTGTATGAGGGTAGTGAGGCTGCTGTGAGAATAGATGGCAGGTTGAGTGATTGGTTTCGTATAAATGTTGGTGTGAAACAGGGCTGTGGTATGTCTCCGTGGTTGTTTAACTTCTATATGGATGTGTTATTGCAGAGAGCTTTGAGTGAAATAGATGGTGTACATATTGGTGAAAGTGTAGTGCCTGCGTTAGCGTATGCTGATGATGTAGTTGTTTTAGGAGCAAATGAAGAGCAACTCAGGAGAATGATAGAGAGGATACGTGTAGTTGGAAGAAGTATGAATCTGATGTTGAATATTGATAAATCCAAAGTGCTAGTATTTGAAAGGAGTAAATTGGTGACTGTGTGCACTGTGTTGGTGGATGGAGTGAAATTGAAGCAGGTAAATGAGTTTGTATATTTGGGTAGCATAATGTCGAGGGATGGTCGAATTGATCGAGAGATACGAAGGAGAGTGAGTGCGGGATGTAAGGTAATGGGTGCTCTGGGTACGTTTGCACGAAACGTTAACGTATCAAGGGATGCTCGGTTAAGTGTATATGTTACAGTTAAAGTATACATTTCAGTCAGTGCATACACTGTCTAGTTGATGTATGCTTCCACTAGCTGTTTTAGTGAAAGTATAAATTATTGCGTTACCCACGCAACATGCCCACCCAACAATCTAGGCGTATAAATTTTATAAAAAAAAAAAACAAACAGAAACAATACCTAACGCACAGAACTCGGATTTAGGTAGACAGTGACAAAAGAAGGTGTATATACTAACTAGTCAATGAATACATTAACTAGATAAAGTATGCACTATATAAAATAATGTATACTTTCACTAAAACAGCTAGTGGAAGCATACATCAACTAGACAGTGTATGAACTGACTAACTTGATACTTTAACTGTAACATATATAATGGAGTGCTAGTGCCTGCTTTGATGTATGGAAGCGAATGCTGGGCATGGACGGGGAAGCATAAAAAGAGAATGACTGCCGTGGAAATGAGGTATTTACGTGGTGTGTGTGGGTATGTCAGACGGGATCGCGTGAGGAATAATTTGGTGTATGAAGGTTAGGAACAATGTGATTAAGAGAGTTGGTGTAAGTCAGTTGAGATGGTTTGGGCATGTGGAGAGAATGGCGAGTGAACGGCTTGTTAAGCGTATATATCTTGGTGAAGTTGAGGGTTTTCGATTACGTGGCCGACCAGTGTGTAAGTGGATGGATGTGGTTGGTAGGGTGCTTAAAGAGAGAGAGTTTCCAAGTATGAAGAGAAGAAGAGTATGTATGAATGCGATTATGAGTGTGGCCGAGGCGAAAAAAGTCTGCTTAGATAGGCATGTGTGGCGAAGGATGATTGTTTCCTAACTATTATTGTGATCCGGATGCGGTATTTCGCTACCGAAAATTGCTCACTTTAATATGTTTAAGAGTAAGGATTTGTTGTATGATGTTGATGTTGTTCTTATTGTTATCGGGTTTGTGCGAACCCACTAAGTGGGACACGCGTGATTTTATGTATGTATGTATCTTAGTGAAACAGTTAAAAATAAGTGAGTACTGAACGAAACAAATATCAGCAGCACGAGTTTACGTACGCGCGCGTTTAACCTTGCGCTTAAGTCACCGCGCCAGAAACACGGACTCAGTGGTGCCAACTATATTGAAAATAAATAATAAATTAACAACTTCTATACTCTGTTTTTAAACCAGGAGAAGTAAATGCGAATGTCAGATTTAAACTATAGAAAGTTACCAGAAAAAAATACTAGATTTTTTTCGCGCGAAATACAAAAACTCCGTACACATCTGCACTGTATACTTCGCATGGAACTTATTTTAAAATAAAACTGACATTATAAGCTCTTATTTTTCACACGATATATTTGATTATGTGAATAAAAAATAATCTGTAATAAAAAAAACACTTTACTTGATTTATAACTATATTTTTTAATTGAACATAGTGATAATATGCACATAGCCTATATATAATTTATTTATTTACAAATTTATACAATAGAATACAATACCAAAAGAACAAAATACAAAAAATAAATATTACATTTAATTCGTTTAAAATTGAACATAAATTAAAACTGTATATTATAACATCAATATGATAACATTTTTTGTTTGTCAAGCTGCACAGCAAGGCAAATTCAGTGCACAGACATTAACAATCTTCATCAAAAGAACTCTCCGATGAGCTGGAGTCACTATCATTGCCAACCGAAATAATGGTTCTATTAAATTGTCTATTATTCCGTCCACCGTACATATTTTTTCTTCTTCCTTGATGACGTGTGTTACACAATTTTTCCAGTCAGCATATGTGACATTTTGCACCGCCTGTTGATAAAGATGTTTCACATCATTTAGCTTAAAAGTGGTATTTTTTCATGCCACTTCATTCTTATTTTGCCCATATCAACTCAATTGGATTGAGTTCACAGTGGTAGGGAGGCAATCTTAACACAATTTTGTTATTTTTATTTGCCATTTCGTCAGTCACATATGAATTGTATTTGTCTTTATGTTGGTTGATAAGATGAAGAAGTTCTGATCGAACCATGTCGGGATCAAAGGTATTATTTCTTGATTCTAACCAGTCCTGCATTGCTTGTTTTCTGGATGATGATGTTGGTATTTTGTGAAGTTTTCGGCTATGGTATGAGGCATTGTCCATGACAATAACAGCATTTTTGGATAATTTATTAAGGAGTTTAACAAACCATTCTTCAAATACAGTTGCATTCATGTCTTCATGATAATCGGAAGATTTTTTATCTTCAAAAAGTAGCAACGCATCATCCACGTATCCATGCTCAGACCCACAATGTATAGTAATAAGTCGTCGTCCTTTCCCTGTAGGATTTTTTAACCCAGTAGATAAACCTTCAATGAAAGCCTGTCTTTGATTTTCGACACCAGTATCTACCCAAACTTTTTCTTTCGTATGACCTTCATTCAGCCAAGTTTCATCCAGATAATAAATAATACGATCTTCTTTTCTATATTGTTTTATAGTTCTGAGATATTGTCGCCTCCATCGAATAATATGGTCACGTTCAATTAAAATGCTTTTTCTGTTTCGTTTCAAGTATCTAAAGAATAATACATACATATATTATTTATATAGGTACCAAATTTATTAAATAAAAAAATCAGTTCGTCAAATGTAATTTTTCAATCGATTTTAAAGTATTTTTTTAAAACAAGATTTATTTAAAAAAAAACTTACTTGAAATTAATCAACCTGAATTAATTTATACAAAGAAGAACGTGAAATAGGAGGCAAATCTGGGCTACGTTTTATTTCTTCCAAAACCTTATTCAAAGTGGGCAACTCGTTCCTGTGGAAGAATTCATGCACCATCCGCCGTATTGAGTTCTTTATATATTCGTTTAATGTTGCAACTAGTTGAGGCCTTCGTCCACATTTATTAGAAGATGTAATAAATCCTGTCTGTTTATATTCTTTAACTACCCGATAAACAGTAGATCTTGCTACATCTACAGAAAGAAATTCATCATTATTATGACACTAAAATACATAATTTTATTTGATTTTCTTACCTATTGTACAAGAAATTTCGTCCACTATAGCTGTCATGTTCTTATCGGCGGAATTTTTTAAAGTTTTCAACATATTTAATATGCTCTGCTTTTCGGTAACAGATAAATGCCCCAAATCAAGACGCTTTCTTTTCGTCGGAGGTGAAAATTCCGTACTTGTACTAGGTTTTTCATCCATGATTCAAAATAAATAAGTACAAACAAAATGCAAATATAAAGCAAAACTCGAATATAAAGAACCTAAATGAAAAAAACACGAGTAAGTTATGTATATCTATAATAGTGTAAACTACGCTTTATCTTTTATTGATATATACATCTTAGTCATTTACCTATCTGTATAAATATGTTAATCATAATTAGTTATCTTCTTATTAGTTAGTCATATTTTGAACATCTGTGTAAATGTGCCATCATGTGATGAAACACATTACATAAGGAAATCTTATAAATTATGATACAACCCAATTCTACCTAATTCTCCTTACAACAGTCTTTCGATACATATCTCTGTATAACTTCGTATAATAAATAATTGATTTTTAAAAACTCTAAATACAAGTTGTATTTTATATTTAGTACGAGTAAAAGCAAAACTCGAATATAAAACGCTAAATGAAAAAACACGAGTAAACTCAAAACGAATATAAAAAAGTATTTGTATTTTATATTTAGCGCAGTCGGTAGGATCGCGAAAGTTTGAAAATCAAAAAGATTTAATTCGTTAAAAAATTTAAACGATTGTTTCAACGATTTATTTGCGAGCCACATCAAGAAGATTCTACGAGTCGACAAGACCCTGGTATTTCTACAGAGAATATACACAAGTTAATAGGCCTTATTAACTAAAGAATACATAGCCTTGTATTCTTTCACAATCAAGAAGTTATCGTTCGCACCGAGCCACCAAGCGTAGAGCCCGTGAGCAGTAGCAGAGAAGAAAGACCCTTCACATCGAGCCACCAAGTGTAGAGCCAGTGATCAACATCGAGGAGATTCCAGTTCATCGAGAACATTTACCAGCAAAAGCAAATTGCAACAATCAACATAGCCTTGTGCACAATATTAATATTGTAAGTACAATAATTTTGTTATTATATTTGTAAAACAATTATTCTATTATTTCAAATATTGCTGATAGAATTAGTCAAATCCATTTTGTCTAAGTGCAGTCCCAACTTATGACGGTAATGTAGAATACTTGTCATGTTTTATAGAAGCAGTAGAAGCAGCTCAAAGTGCAATTAGTTTATTGCAACCAATTTTAAATGATTTTGAAAAAGCTTGTTCTTTTCAAATTATTAAAAGTAAACTTATTGGTGAAGCCCAAAATATTATTAAATACAATAACTTTTTAACCTGGACAGATTTTAAAAATCAATTAACATCCAGTTATGATGACAAAGAAACATCTTTGACATTATTATGTAAAATAATGGATAAATCCTATCGATTATTTTAAATAAATTCAAAATAATTTTAATAAATGTAAATCAAAAATACTTCTACAAGAAGGTACGGAATTAGAAAAACAATATTTATTTAATTTCTTAGAAAAAATAGTAATACGAAAATTTATTACAAATATTCATGATCCATATCGCAACAATCTTGCAATTCGAAATCCACAGAGTATCACCCAATTACGACAATTATTATTCAATGATTTTGAATATTTAGGAAATAATACTAGTAATTTTAAACCACTAAATAATTTGCCTAATATACCACCAATGAAATTTCCTAATAAGCCAATTCAACAGCCTCAGCTTAATCAACAATTTTCTTCAAATCCTGTAAATTTGAACAATCAAAATAAAACAATTAAACCATTCGCAGCTAGACAATCTTAAAAATGCTCAAGGATTGGACCCACGCCCATGTCTATTCAAACTAGACAAACATTCCAACCTCGCAATAATCAAAATTATTTTCAACCACAAACTAGAGCCAACCCAAATTTCATTGCAGAAGAATATTTAACAACAAATGAAAATGAGCAAAATAATACCGAAATCTTAAATAATAAATATTTTGAATATTCAGAAGAGAATAAAATAAATAGTGACCAAAATTCTTTTTTAGAACTAGACAGCCTCGGAATATCGGTAAACTCTTAAACATTAATTGCAATTCAAAATTACCATTTTTACAAGTTAGAGACTTTATAATTTTAATAGATTCTGGATCATCAATAAATTTAATTAATAAAAATTTCGTGAATATAGATTCAAAATTTTTAATGAACCTTTTAGTTTTAATACAGCCCTTGAAAAATCAATAAAATGTTTCCTATTTAACTTTCATAAAGAATTTAATGTTTTATTAGGATTGCCAGCGTTATTACAATTAAAGATACAATTAATTTTTAGAAATTATAGTGTCAAAATATTTAATACTTACTTATCCCGAACCTCTTCTACCATTGGTGTAGAGATAATTATTCTTCTCCATTGAGTTCTATTTTTGGCTTCTTTCTTAGCTTGAGTCCAGTTTAGCCCATATTTCTTGAGTGTGTTCGCTATTTCACCGTTCCACTTTTTTCTCGGTCTACCACGTTTACTTTTATGTCCCACCTCACTTTCACTACGCTGTCCTCACTCATTCTTACTAAATATCCGAACCACCTTAGTTGTTGAGTCTCAATTTTTGTTAGCACACTTTTGATTTTAAGGTTGTTTCTGATTACTTCACTTCTGATCTTGTCCAATTTTGTTACTCCTTCTATTTTCCGTAGGATTTTCATTTCGCAAGCTTCGATTTTCTTTTTCAATTTCTCTGTTAGAACCCATGATTCACTCCCGTATATTAGCATAGGGACTATAATAGCTTCGTAGATTTTAAGTTTTGTGGTTTTGGAAATTTCTTTTTTATTAAACAAAGGGTTATATAGTATTCTGTATAGAGTTGTGACTTTTCCTATTCTACTTACTATTTCTTGTTCTAGCCTACCGGTCTCATCCATTATAGCTCCTAAATATTTCATTTGCTTCGAATCTTTCATAGTCTTACTATTATTGTGCGGGGTTTGAATTACTTTCTGAGTATTTGCTATGTTCATTATTTCAGTTTTCTGTACGTTTACTTTTAGGTTAAATTTCTTTAAGGCTTCACTCGTTTATTTTTTCTAATAATTCAGGTTTGGTATTTGCAAATAGAATTAGATCGTCTGCGTATAACATTTCGTTTATTTTTACTGACTTAAGTTTCCTGTATCCAATATGAAGTCCTTTCGAATTTGCATTTACTGTTTTCGCTATTTCGTCCATAGTTACAATGAATAAGAGTGGGCTCAGAATGCTGCCCTGTCGTACTCCCCTGTTCGTTGTAAATGATTTGGAAATTCGTCCTCCTACTCTTATCATATTTTCAGTTTCGTGGTATAGGCTTTTTACAATTTTTATCATTTTATAACTGATACCCCTTCGTAACAGCGCCTTCCATATTTCCTCTCTCTGAACACTGTCAAAAGCTTTTTCTACGTAGAGATTTTTTGTTGTACCTGATAGTTTTTCCGCTATTTGTCTCAGCACGAAGATCCAGTCTTGCGTGGATCTACTAGGTCTAAATCCAGCTTGTGTATCTGCAATATTCTCTTCCAACTTTTTCCTGAGTCTCTTCAAATATTTAATAAACAATTTAAATTAAAATATTTTAATACGGAAAACAATATAAATAATACACAACTACATGAAGAAAAGCAAGAAATTTATAAACTAATTAAAGATTGACATATTTCCCCAAGAAAATGAAAAATTAACCCATTGTACAAATGTAAAACATGAAATAAGAACAACTGATGAAATACCAATCTATTCAAAATCTTATAGACATCCTGAATGTTATAAACCCGAAATAGAATCTCAAGTTAATAAACTATTAAAAGACGGAATTATTAGAGAAAGTTATTCACCGTGGAGTTCACCAGTTTGGATGGGGCCCAAAAAAATCGATGCATCAGGAAAACGAAAATTTCGCATGGTTATTGACTATAGAAAACTAAATAATAAAACAATAGATGATAAATTTCTTATACCCAATATAACAGATGTTTTAGATAAATTAGGCAAATATATATATATATATATATATATATATATATATATATATATACAGGGTGGAAACGACCTTAATGTCATAAATTTAAGGGTGAGTAGTATGACATGTGTAGATTACGAAACAGAAAGAATTTTTTTAAAATTCGCATATTTAAGGGTAGTTTTCATGAAACTAACATTTTTGGTACCACTGGACCACTGGCAATGCATTTGCATTATTTTGTCTATTACACAATTATTTTCGTTAAAAATGTTATTTAATTTAATTATTAAGAATAATATCTTATACAACTAATTTTGAATATATTTTTGATAACCATATTTTTAATGAAATACAGTAAAAAAAAGTTTCCTTAAGAAAAGTCGAATTTTCGTTTTTCAAATTTTAAAAAAATTCTTTCAGTTTCGTAATCTACACATGTCATACTACTCACCCTTAAATTTATGACATTAAGTTCGTTTCCAGCCTGTATATATATATATATATATATATATATATATATATATATATATATATATATATATATATATATATATATATATATATATTACACTACTTTAGACTTAGCTTCAGGCTTTCATCAGATACAAATGCATGAAAATTATATTCAAAAAACAGCCTTTAATACTGAACAAGGACATTATGAGTTCACGCGTATGCCCTTTAGATTGAAAAATCCCCCTGCAACTTTCCAACGTCTCATGAATTACGTTTTAAGAGAATATATAAATAAAATTTTATATGGACGATATCATTATTTTAGGTACTAGTCTTCAGAAACATATAGAAAATATTCGTAAAGTTTTCACAAAATTAAAGGAACATAATTTGAAATTTCAACTCGATAAATCTGAATTTTTAAACAAAGAAGTAGCTTATCTTGGACTTGTTGGAACGCAAGAAGGTGTAAAACCAAACCCATCTAAAATTCAAGCCGTTAAAGAAAATCCCATACCTAAAACACCCAAAGAAATTAAAACATATCTTGGATTGTTAGAATATTATAGAAAGTTCATACCCAATTTTGCTAAATTAACTAAACCCATGACAAAATGTTTGAAAAAAGGAAATAAAATAGATATTGATAATTTAGAATATGAAAATAGTTTTGAGGAAAGTAAAAATTTATTAATTAATGCACCAATACTCCAATACCCAGATATTAGTAAACAATTTGTATTAACTACTGAGCTAGTAATTACGTGATAGGAGCCGTACTTAGTCAAAATTTTGATGGAAAAAATGTGCCAATTGCATATGCCTCACGAACCCTTAATGAACACGAAATAAATTATTCAACAACTGAAAAAGAACTATTAAGTATAATAATCATAATCATAATCTTTATTTGCCACGATAATTACAAAAATTCATTTGGCTTGTCAAATGTATAGTATGGTCAACGAAATATTTTAGACCTTATCTATACGGAACTAAATTTAAAATAAGAACAGACCATAGATCACTCGATTGACTAATGTCATTAAAAGACCCAAATAATGAACTTATGCGATGGAAAATTAAACTAGACGAATTTAATTTCGAAATAGAATACAAAAAAGGTGTACCTAATAGTAATGCCGATGGCGCCCACCTCAGCTGTCGAAGATGTCGTCTTCGCCTTCCATTTGGGGCGATTCTGTAGTTGCGTCAAGTAGTCGGTTGACCACCTTTTCCAATAGTGCTGACGCATGTATTCTATGTGTTGCCACCTAGACAGCCTGCCCACCTGCAACTCTAGCAGGTTTGGTTCCGGTGGAGCAGTAAGTGACTCGCCAATAAGGAAGTGTCCAGGAGTTAATACTGTTAGGTCGTTGGGGTCGTTGGTGAGGGGAGTCAAAGGACGAGAATTAAAGACGGCTTCTACACATGCTAAAAATGTATATAGCTCCTCATAAGTAAAATGCAGATTGCCAACAACTTTGTAGAAATGGCTTTTTACAGACTTTACACCTGCTTGCCGTATACCTCCGAAATGCGGTGATCTAGGCGGTATGAAATGCCACGTTATATTTAATTTCGACACTTCTGCTGCTAAATCGGGCGGAAACGATTTTTGGGACAAATATTTTAAGTTTTTTAGTTCACGTTCTGCGCCAACAAAATTGGTTGCATTATCGGAATATATATTTGATATCATACCGCGTCTGGCAATAAATCGTTTTAAAGCGTGTAGAAATGCTTCTGTAGTTAAATTACCCACAAGTTCTAAATGAATGGCTTTAGTTGCCATACAAACAAATAGTGCGATATATGCTTTTACAGTTTTACTCCCTCGCCCGGAAGTAGTTTTTAACACAAATGGACCAGCGTAATCAATTCCACTATTTACAAAAGGTCTAGCAGGTTGCACTCGAACAGATGGTAAATTCCCCATTTGATAATCGTATTGTTTCGGTTTGGTTTTAAAACGTTTTAAGCAATTAAAAATGATGTTTTTTACTGTTTGTTGTCCTTCTAATGGCCAATAAACCCGCCGTAGTGAATCAAGTGTTAGTCTTGTACCAGAATGTAGTAATCGTTCGTGCTCTCTTTTAATTAATAAATTTGTTATATGGTTTTTTGATGGTAATAAAATAGGGTGCTTTTTACCGTACGCGATAGAAGCATTACAAATGCGACCTCCAACACGTAATACATCGTTTTCATCTAAAAACGGATTCAACGATAATATTCTGCTTTTTGAATTAACTGTACCGCTTTTCTTTAAATCCTTGATTTCCTGGGCGAATTTATTTTTCTGAATAATTTTTATTATTACCTGGCTACTGTTGTTAATTTCGTCAGCTGTTATTGGGCCTACTTGTTTATTTGCTTTATTTCGGCAATTATGAATAAATTGTTTGCAATAAGAAATTACTCTGGCAAGTTTATCGTAGTCTGAAAATTTTGTTAAAATATTTATATCGACCAGTTCAAATGCTACTAAATTAATTTTACGAAGTTCTGGAATTTCTTTTTGATTTTGTAATCTGGATTTAGGCCAGTTCTCGGAATTTTCTTTAAGCCAGTCAGGACCAAATTTCCATAGATTTGAGCTATTTAAAGAATTTGGTGACATACCGCGAGATATTATGTCGGCTGGATTGTCTGTTGATGTTACATGAGACCACTCAGATGGTTTTGTTAGGGATTGTATTTCTCCTACTCTATTTGCGATAAATGTTTTTAATAAACTAGGTGATGTCTGTATCCATGCGAGCGTTATCGTGGAGTCTGACCAGAAAAAATGACTGTTTATGTTTATACTTAAGATGTGTGTAACTTTATTAGCTAACCGTGCCGCTAGCAGAGCACCGCATAGTTCTAATCGCGGTAATGTAATACATTTGATTGATGCTACCCGCGATTTTGCACATATTAATTGAATGTGTATGTTGTCACCCTGCACGACTCGTAGATATACACAAGCTCCATATGCTTGCTCGGAAGCATCGCTAAAAGCATGTAATTCGTATGTTTGAGATTAACTATACTGAGGTATTATTTTCCGCGGTATTTCAATGTTTGTTATGTCCGCGATTTGATTAACAAATTCGACGAATTTAGAATGAATTTCCATGGGAACTGTTTCAACCCAGTCTAGCTTTAAAATCCATAATTTTTGTAGAAGAATTTTGGCGGTTATCAAGATTGGTCCTATTAACCCTAACGGATCGAAAAGTTGGGATGTTATGCTAAGGATTACTCGTTTTGTAATTTTATTTGGCAAATAAATTTCTTGAACAGTGAATTTAACCCGTAACTACTACTATCGGGTCTTGGGGACCCAGCAAAATCTAAATTCTTGAAAATAGCCCAGACGTACTAGAGTGGGGGAATCGTGCTTCCAGTTATTCTCCAATCAGGCAGTTCTTTGTGGAACGCTGTCATAAGTGGTTGTCCATATTGATTACTTCCAAAGCAATACGATAATTTGGGTCCGCGGGACCCGATAGTAGCATAAGTGTTAGTTTGTAAACGACGATAGTTTAGGTAAGTGGCCATGTAAATTCATGTACATTGTATACTTGAATGTGATTATATACAAGTAGATACAATAATATTTTAAGATACTCATACTCGCCTATCTTTATAGTTATGAGCGCCTCAACCAAGCCACTTTCCGATCGAGAGTTGGCGGAATTATTAGAGGATAACGATTTTTGGACAGTGGTGGACAATGATAACAATGCGCAGAACGTTGAAGACGAACTCATATCGGAAGAAGAAAAAGGCAGGGCTTTTGGTCAAATATTGAGTGGTGGCGACGAAAGTGATAAGGAAGAAGAAGATTACGAAATTTTTAGTGACCATGATTCAGAAAGCGAAGTTGAGGCTAATCTAAGTGAAGATGATAGCCAAGAAGAACATCTAACAGATTCTTCTACTGATAGTGTCACCGCTTCGACTTCTTTGAACGCCTTACCACCTCAAAAAGCGTGGTACGGAAAAGATGGAACTAAATGGTCGAAAGAAGCTCCTTCTCGTAGAAAAACTTTGAAGCACAATATCATAAAAAATGTGTTACCTGGTCTCAAAGGCGCAGCTCGTGCAAATCGTCCGACAACTCCGTTGGAAGCTTGGAGATTACTCTTTACCGACCGTATGATTCAAATTATTGTTCAAAACACTAATTTAAAAATCGACGAAATGAGAGTTCATTACAATAAATTTCAAACACGCAGAAACAGCAGAAAGACATTTTTGCCCACGTTTGTACAAAACACAGACGAATTGGAAATGAGAGCTTTTATAGGGCTTCTATACATGCAAGGACTGTTCAAGTCAGGTCACGAAGATCTGAAATCTTTGTGGGCTACTGATGGAACCGGTAGACCACTATTTCGATGCACTATGTCATTGGCAAGGTTTTCATTTTTATTGGCCTGTCTTCGTTTTGATGATGCTACAACTAGACCTGAAAGAGTAAAGAACAACAAGTTAGCTGCAATTTCCGATCTATTTGAACAATTTGTAACTAATTCCAAAGAAAATTATGCCGCGGGATCTAATCTCACCATAGACGAGATGCTAGTTCCGTTTAGGGGGAGATGTTCATTTCGTATGTACATCCCCAACAAACCCGCTAAATACGGGATAAAAGTCCAAATATTAGCGGACAGTAAAACCCACTATATGGTAAATGCCGAAGTTTACACCGGGAAAGATCCAAAATCTACGAGTGTGAAAAGTAAATTGTCGCATCCCACGCAGGTAGTGTTACGTTTGATTGCACCCGTTGCAAATAGTAATCGTAACATTACAGGAGACAACTGGTACTCTTCTATTGAGTTGGTCGATGAACTAAAAAATGTGGTCTAACATATGTGGGCACAATGCGGAAAAATAAAAGACAGATTCCCCCACAGTTCCAACCAAATCGAAACCATATTGTACAATCATCATTATTTGGGTTTTCAGCGAATACCACTATTGTTTCTCATGTACCAAAGAGAGGAAAAGCAGTTATCTTAGTTTCTAGTATGCATCACGATAATTCCATAGATGATGATAGCAAAAAACCCGAAATTAATTTATACTACAATAATACTAAAGCAGGAGTCGACTCACTTGACGAAAAATGTGCTAATTATTCGACATCAAGAAGAACTCGCAGGTGGCCAATGTCATTATTCCACGCCATATTAAATATTGCTGGAGTGAATAGCAGGGTCATATACCAGTTCGCCCAAGAAGGAAAAGAAATTTCGAGGTACAATTTCATCAAAGAGCTAGGGCGTGAATTGTATACTCCGTACATGACGGCTAGAGTATACAACATGCGTGTACCTCGTAAACTTCGTTCAATGGCGGCTGATATTCTAGGAATTGCCATGGAGGAACCACCTACACCTTCGGAAAACCCTTGCAGGTCGAAAAGGCCCAGATGCCGCGTTTGCCCGTCAGGGAAAGACCGAAAAACAACCAATTACTGTGTTAGGTGTAAAATTCCCATATGTTTAAAATGTGCGGCCACAATTTGTCCTAACTGCATTTAATTATTATTTTTTATTATTAAGTTGTAATAGAAGCATAGCTTAAGTGAATAAATGTAAAATATAAAGTTTTTTACTAAAAACATTATAGTTACGATTTTTTTTAATTATTGGGTCCCTGGGACCCTCTAGTAGTATTTACGTTGCGTATTTTGGGTAGTAGCAGTTACGGGTTAAAAACGTCTTTTCTAAAATCTCAAATTAATCCTAATGTTTTTGTTTCGGTATTTTCAACTAATGAAATATTATGATTAGATCCATTTAGATTGGATGATATTAACTCAGGCATATTCGACGCCCATTTATTTAATTGAAAACCACCTTTGGCTAAAACACTTGCTAACTCGTCCCGTATGTGGCATGCACTTTTTATATCATTTGCTCCAGTTAATAGGTCGTCTACGTAAAAATCGTTTTTAATGATTTCACAAATTGTCGGAGAATTTAACTCTTCTTCTATCGCTAATTACTGCAAGCACCTTACAGCGATATATGGTGCAGACGATGTACCATACGTGACGGTTTTTAGCTGATATGTTTTAATATCTTGTTGAGGTTCTTCACGCCAAAATATTCGCTGATATCTCTGATCATTAGGGTCAATCCAAATTTGCCTATACATTTTACATATGTCAGCAAATAATGCTATTTGATGAGTTCGAAACTTGAGAATAATATCGAATAAATCGTTTTGAATTTTGGGCCCAACTAACAGAGTATCATTTAAGCTCAGTCCAGTCGTAGTTTTGCAAGACGCATCGAAAACAACGCGCAACTTGGTCGTTGTACTGACCGAATTTATTACAGCGCGATGTGGCAAATAATACTCTACTTCGTTTGTTTCTTTGTCGGTATCTGTAATTTCTTGATGGCCCAGCTGTACGTATTCAGTTATAAAATTGCTATATTCAAGTTTTAGTGAAGGATTTTTTGTTAGTTTATTTTCTAGGGTCATAAACCGCCTAAGAGCACTTTCCCTAGAAGACCCTAATCTGCAGATGTTGTCATTGAAGGGTAATTTGGTTATAAACCGACCGTCGGTATCCCTATTATGACTTATTAGAAAATGGTTTTCGCAGTCTTGTTCGACCTTGGATAAATATTTAATATTGTTTGCCGAGCAATTCTCTATTTCCCAGAATTTTTCCAACTGAGCATGGAGACTGTCTGACTCTATTGCCAAACAAGATTGTATTTTCCCGTGTGCTTGGTTTATTGGTACCGTGCCGCCAATAATCCATCCTAACGCAGTCTTTTGTAAACATGGTTTGTTGTTTCCCAATTTTATCTGCCCAATACATAAAAGTTCCCAGAAATATTCCGCGCCTAACAGCATTTCAATGGGTAAAGTGGTATTGATATTATTATCAGCTAATACGATATTCTTTGGAATTTCAAGCGTGTCTATATTAAAACTCGTCATCGGTAGGTTTTCTGTGATTGTCGGTAGTTCAGCATTCAAAAGTTTTGCTTTACGCAAATGACTTGAAAATATTCAGAAGAGTTAACTCTGTCTATGACTGCACTCTGCTCCAAAAAGATATTGATAATATTCTCGCTTGGTCTCAGTCCTCTAAGCTACTTTTTAATTTCAGTAAATGTAAGATAATGAGCTACTTTGTAAAAAAATATGTTTATACTTTTCAATATAACATGGCAAATATTGAGCTTGATAGAGTTACAGTGTTTAAGGATCTTGGTTTGTTATTTGATGATAAACTTACATTTAACTCACACATTAACAATATTGTAAAAGCTTCTTATAGAAGCCTGGGATTTGTAATTCGCAATTCACAATCTTTTCATAAACTGTCAACATTGAGAAGATTACATTTTGTTTTCGTTCGATCCAAACTGGAATATTGCTCTCAGATTTGGAATCCTATCTATAATAAATACAATCACCTTCTTCAATTATTGCAAAAAAAAAAAATCATAAAATACTGCTATTACAAACTTAACTGGCATTATCCCAGTTTTGATTATAGTTATGATAAATTGTTAGCTGAGTTTAATATGGTGACTCTATATAATCGCAGAAACATTCAGTCTTGTTTATATTTATTTAAATTACTTAATGGTCATATAGAAGATCCATGTTGTCTAGATCTTATAATGCTGAATGTACCACGTATAACATCTAGAAACAAAATTACTTTCAACTGTGCTAAGGCAAGAACAAATTATGAAATGAAATCTCCAATAAGACGGCTGTGCACTACCTTCAATAATATATCATGCAATATAGACATATTTGGCGACTCCCCTACAAAGTTTAAACAAATATTGTGTAATTACTTTGTGTTTTTACCATAAATATTGTAAAGTTGGATACTACTTATACTAATTCTTAATTTAGTTCATTTCTTGTGATGAATATTATTCAATTTATTTTTTGTGTTTCTTATACATGTACGTTTCTTATAGTCATACGACTATTTAATATTTATAATATATAATCGTCCTGTAATTGGGATATAATATCCTGATGGAATGATTAATAAATAAATAAATAAAATATTAAGCAGTTTATAGATTTTGAAAAATTATTGATTCGCGATTTAATTTTGACTTCCATGGATTGATTGACATGTGTGCTAGCGTTATTAATTCCAGATATCGGGAGAGTTATATTTTTTATTGGTAGATTTAATCTTTTGCTCATATTTGGGAAATGAAATTTCATTGCGATCCCGAATCTAAAAGTACGCGGCAATCATGAGACTGACCATTGGTATCAAAAACATAAATTACTGCTGTAGATAATAAAACTTGCGATGTAATTGATATTGTTTTGCATGAATGAGCCGTTAATGAAGGTACCTCGTTTGTATCATCAGAATGAGATGTGCACAAATTTGCGGCTTGTATTACATTGTTATTAGGTTTATTATAATCGTTATCATGTAACAATGTATGGTGTTTGCGGTTACATGTACGACAAGTATAAATTGATTGACATTGAAATAAGGAATGATTTTTATTTAAACAATTAGTGCACAGATTTAACCGTTTTATCTCATTGTATCGATTTTTTATTGGTATCCCTAACCATTGATTGCACTGATTACTAAAATGCGGCTGGCTGCATAGCGGACAACTAATTGATTTTGGTCGACCGATTGTAGATTTATTGGCTGTGACTTTGCCTTTTTGACCGAGAGATTTAGGTTGATTTGGAATCTGTTGATTTTTAGAATTTGGAGTTAGTGCTTCTAGTGTTTGACATATATGAGCAATAAATGTTTTCAACTGGTCAAATGTTGGTATTTCACTATTTAATTGTAACTCTCAATCGTGTAATGTCGAGTAATCGAATTTAGAAGTAATAACGTGAACCAATACATCGTCCCATTTATCGGTAGGACGATCTAGGTTTTTTAATTGCTCTAAATGCAAGTTCATGGTATTATACAAAATCCTAAGGAAATTTGCTGAATTTTCAGAAACGGGTGGAATACCAAATAGGACAGTTAAATGAGTCTTTACAATCAATCTTTTATTTTCGTAACGTGACAATAATGATTTTCTTGCTATTTCATAATTTGACTGAAACGGATTTAATGATTAGATTGCACTGGCTGCTTCACCTTTTAAACATGAACGTAGATAATGGAATTTTTGAATTTGCGATAGTTTTCTTTTTTGATGTATTAGGGAATCAAATGTCCACTGATCATATTGACCTGTGAAATCCGGTAAATTTATTATTGGCAGGTGAATACTGATATTACTGTGTGTATTTGATGTACTATCGGAGTTACTGCTATGATCATTTACGCTGCCAACTGAATTTGATTGCGATAATTTAGTTTCTATGGCCGCTACTAACCTGAAATATTCATTTTCTATTTCTTCGCGACATGCTAAGTGTTGTGTGTTTTGTCTAGATCTACAAGTTCAATTTTATTTTGTATTTGTTCGAATTCAGTTAGAGTATTTTGAAAATGTTTATAACAAATATTTAATTCACCGATGTCTTTATCGTTTTTGTGTTGTTCAAAGTAATTTTTGAATCTTGTGATTTTGGCTTTTATTAAGCCGCGAGACTCTATAAGGCTTTTTAGTTCGGCCATTTTGGAAATGTACAATTTTTAGTTGAGTAGAAGTTGGATAAATATGTATAAAATAAGAATTGATGGCGAATCACTAACCTTGATGATAACGGTGTCGCTTGAAGGCAGCGTTGTTTGAAGACGGCTGCACCCGTGGAAGTTGATGATGGTTGATGATTGCTTCCGGATTTTGCCGTTGGAACAAATCCGGCTCGAAGGACCAAAAAATGTTGATACACTCACAAGGAGGAGGACGTGAGGGAGAAACAATGAAACCCACTGCTTCTTTTCGAGCCTTTGAAACTCGTAATTTTATTGATAGTTTAGATTTATTCGTACATAATACTTGTTGTCAATAAGTGTACATTGGTACGACTTAAAAGCTGAAGACATCAAGCGCTCTTCAACCGGGTGCAAGGGATTTTATACCTGCCCCTCCTCGGAACCAGTGGATCCCAACAGTGGGAGAAACCAGAGGTTCCACAACAGTTTTAAAATGTTCTATGCGACGCTCAAACAAAGGTATAGTCTTTGGTCAAAAAATTCAATGATGAGTTTTTAGTGAATAAGTACGTTTTAGGGTCCATATAATACGATTTTACCATTTTTGTGTGTATGTGTGTGTGTGTGTGTGTGTGTGTGTGTGACGAAAGTTTCGGATCGCATAACTTCAATACCACGATTCCAAAAGTTATATTTTTTTCATATTTCTCAAGTTTACATTCAGGAGAATAAGTGATTAGATTTTGGTTATAAATGGTCAACCGGAAGTACCCTCATTTGATGATTTTAACAGTTTTTTCTTGAAAAAACGCAGTTAAATATCATTTATTGACATTTAACGTTATTATAACTTGAAGAATATATTATTCTCTATACGATTCGATCGCATTTTATACTTCATATTCAATAGATATAGAGTTAAAGAATTATAAATTATATTAAATTTCATAAATTAGCCAGATATGCTAACAATGGAAACTGCTAATATATTCAAATAATACAAATTGACAGATGTCAGTATCAATAGGTGCGTTTAATGAAGTAAGCAGTTCAAGCAAATGCTAGGTAAGCAAACGAGACTTTTTGCTTAGTACACTGAAAGATTTGCTTGCTATATGACGAACTGATATTTACAAATGTCATCGAGAAAGTTAAACAGTTGTCAAATATAACATGTTTATCTCTTATATCCCTTTTATTGGTCTGGAAAGTTATACAAAATTAATTTATAGACAGGTACAGTTATTTGTAGACAATGGAATTAATTATGAACATTTTTTTAGGTCTAAGAAAATATTTCAAATTTAAAAATGTTATGAACATTCATCACAAAACTTTGAAAGCCTTTTTGACATGTAATTGATATAAACACACCATAAAATGAGATAGAAACAGTACAAGTTAATTTCATGTATGTACAATTTGCATATCCCGCCATTATATTTCATAAGTTAGCAAAACAAGCGAGAAATTTGGCGTTTGGTTTGCTTGCGAGCAAATCAAGCAAATGCTAGGCTAGCAAAGTCGTTCAACAAATTTTACTTCCGATTGCTTGTTTTCCTGGGGCTTATTGAGCGCACCTAATGAAAAGTAAATGAATATGGCAGAGATGAGGATGTTGAGATAGATGTTGGGGAAGACACGGTAAGGAATGAAAGAATAAGGGAAATAAGTCTAGTGTTTGAAGTTTGTAGAAAGATACAAGAGAGACGATTATATTGGTTTGAACATATCATGAGCAGAGATGGAGAATATATTGGAAAAAGAATGAATAGCTGAGAAATAGCAGGTTGAAGAAACAGAGGAAGACCAAAGATAAGTTGGAAGGACTGTATTGCGGAAGACTTGAGAGAAAAGGAACTGAATAAGAACAACACGCAAAACAGAAATGAGTGGAAGAAGAAAATAAAAAATAGCGCCCGTAACGAATGGGAAAAGCTAAAGATGAAGAAGATGTCAGTGTCAAGTGCAATTTGCATAGTTTGTTTATGAAATAATTTTACTGGAAATTTAGAATCTTTTGCAAGAAAATTTATGTATGGAATTTATACATAATACACAGGATTGACGGAAGGTTTTGTGCTGGCCACAACAATTTTTTTTTTGATCTGCCTGCTATTTTTATTTAAACTAAAAATGTTTATTTCAATTTTCAACGCCGTCTGTCGTAACATTATAGGTATGTATTTATATTAAAAAAATCTGATATGTCCAGCACAATTCCATCCGTAAATCTTGTGTATTATGTATAAATTCCATACATAAATTCAAGCTATACAGCAAAAAATGAGCAAAATATTACTATGTGAAGTAAGACCCAACGTATTTTAATATTCTCGAATTTAATTGCAAACGGTTAGAGGAAAAAATCAAAAATATATCTAATAAAAAACGTGCTAAAAGAGGATTAATTAATGGTCTTGGTAGCATTGTTAAATCAATAACTGGGAACCTGGATGATAATGATGCCCAGAAATACAAAGAATTATTTGCAAAAATTAATCAAAACCAAAAAGTATTACAAATTTAAAATTTAGAAACTATTAGACTAAATAAAGACATGATTAATAAATTTAATTTGCAATTGACTAATATAAAACGTAATGAAATAGTTTTGAAATCTAGAATTATGCAAACAGAAAAGATTTTAAAGAAGAAATGACTTGGCAAAATGTTTCAGTTGTAAAATATATTATAAACCAACTAATTTTGTTAACAATAAATTTAATAGAAATTATTTCGGAAATAGAAAGTAGTCTTACATTTTGTAACTTGAATAAAATTCATTCTTCTATAATAACCTTAGATGAATTAAGAAAAATTACTAATCAAATTACTGACATAAGTTTTTGGGGTATCACTGCACAAATAACAAGCCATTGTAAGTTGTAAAATAATGTAATAGAATACTTGTTAGAAATTCCTTTGTATGAAAATAATCCTAATAATAAGCTTATTCAGATAACTCCTATTCCAATCTATGATAATAAAAATAAAATGTATATGTTAGATATAAGTAAAGAATTAATTATAAAGATAATAATAAATTAGTAGTAATGTCTGATTGTATAAATATTCAGAATAAGTACTTTTGCAAAACTAATTATATAGAGATAAATATATGTCTAAATAACATAATTCAATTGCAAAATAATTTACATTGCACATATCATGAAATAACTAAAAGTTTTATTGTTATCAAAATTGAAAATTCAAATATTGTTATAATAGCTAGCAATACTAATCAAAATTTAAATATTAAATGTAAAGACTATGAAAAACATAAACAATTAAGAGGAATATTCAAATTCAAAACTAATAAAAATTGTATGATAAATGACTATAATTTAGAAAATTATGTGACATATGGTAAAGAAATTATTTTTGATAATTATAACTTTAATATTGAAGATAGATATTTGAGTAATAAAACTGTTGAATTAAAACAAATAAATGAACAAAACATTTTAATAAATGAAATTCCGAAAATTAAAGCTGTAGAGATGGAAAGTAATCATCACTTCATTATTAATACTATTGTTATAATTATAATAATAATCTGTATATTGTTAGTATGTGTAAAACGAATTTTAAAATATAAAAAGAAAAAGAGAAATCATCCTACAGTAACAATGATAGAATTTCAAAATAAAGAAAATAATGACGAAACCGATAAAGCTCCGTTTTAACAAGGCAGGGGTTATGTATATCTATAATAGTGTAAACTACTCTTTATCTTTTATTGATTTATACATCTTAGTCATTTACCTATCTGTATAAATATGTTAATCAAAATTAGTTATCTTCTTATTAGTTAGTCATATTTTGAACATCTGTGTAAATGTGCCATCATGTGATGAAACACATTACATAAGGAAATCTTATAAATTATGATACAACCCAGTTCTACCTAATTCTCCTTACAACAGTCTTTCGATACATATCTCTGTATAACTTCGTATAATAAATAATTGATTTTTAAAAACTCTAAATACAAGTTGTATTTTATATTTAGTACGAGTAAAAGCAAAACTTGAATATAAAACGCTAAATGAAAAAACACGAGTAAACGCAAAACGAATATAAAAAAGTAAATGAAAAATCACGAGTAAAAGAAAACTCGAATATAAAAATAACTAAATGAAAAAAACACGAGTAAAAACAAAACTCGAATATAAAAAACTAAATGATACAATTAATATTATTAATTCTTAAAAGAACTGATTTATTTTAAAGTCACAGGATTGCGAAATACCAAAACAGAAAATGATAACCTCAAAAGTAAGCCAGTTAATACATCAAATTAAAAATCTTTGTACAGTACCTGACGAAGCACTAGCCAATCAGAAGCGTCAGTTTTAAAATTTAAATTACTCATTCTGGTTTAAAAACAGGGTATAATAAAATACATCAGCATGTCTGTAAACAGCGGTGGATTTTTTATCATACCCACTAGCAATACTACTGTTGTTATAACAACACATACTTCGTCTACTGCGACAACTACAACAAATAATACCTCACCAGTAATTACGACAATTCAGTATGCTTCATCACAGAATAGAGATACTCTATCTGCCATTACTACCCCACCGTCAAGGAGGAACAGTGATGTGTTCTTACTTTCAACCCCAAATACTCCAAGTCCATGCTACACTCCTGATTTAACTATGGAATATACATCTGATCCTTCATGTATACAGAATAAAAATACCCATATAGAAAAATTCTGGTGGCAGAAAATTAAAAGAAAAAGAGGAAGGAAAGAAAAAACCAATTTAGAACAAACGAACAAAAGACATCACGCTACTAAAATAAACGAGAATGAGGTATCAATTAATAATAGATACTCTATACTGAACAACTACGTTGTTATACACCAAAATATAGAAAATGCAGAACCCTCAAATGAAAGTGAAGAAAACTCGAATAGAACGGCAACAAAAGAACACAAGCCCCCACTTGTATACTTACAAGAAGAAGAAAAGTATCCTGCAATGATTTCAAGCCGGAAAACAGCAGTTCAAAAAAATGACTTTATCTGCAAAACCTTACCAAATAATGTAGTATAGGTTAATACCAATACACCAACAGCTTACAGAAAAGTGGTTGAGCTACTCAGAACTCATGCTATAGCTTTTTATACAAACCAATGATGAAATTCAAGAAGCACTAGAAAATCAGGGACTTATTATCCGTAAAGTAGTTAATATACGCAGTTGAAAATCAAAAAAAAAAAACCATTACCCATGATTTTCGTGGACCAGGAGCCGAACGAAAATAATAAAAAAAAAAATATGAAATTACAAACCTATTATGATCTAAAATTACAGTAGAAGAATCCCGTAAAAGAAAAGAAATATCTCAGTGTATGAGGTGTCAAGAATACGGGCATACCAAATCCTATTGCTCAAAGCCGTTTTATTGCGTAAAATGTGCAGAAAATCATCCTACATACAACTGCCAACGACAGAGACTAGTTGCTCCGAAATGCAACGAACCACACCCAGCTAATTATAAGGGATGTACAGTCTACAAAGAACTCCAAAAATCAAGAGGAAGAACCAACAATAACAATCAAAGAAACAGACAAGCAAATCAGGAATTCAGAATAAATAACAACGAATTTCCTGTGCTAAACCAATCACAACATAATAATACGACCGTTTCGCAGGCAACACAAAATATAGGCATAAATATACCTACACAATATAATAATAATAATAATAATAATAATAATAATAATAATAATAATAATAATAATAATAATAATAATAATAATAATAATAATAATAATAATAATAATAATAATAATAATAATAATAATAATAATAATAATAATAATAATAATAATAATAATAATACTAATAATAATAATAATAATAATAATAATAATAATAATAATAATAATAATTTTTTTTTAACTAGAAGAGGGCATCAACTGCTGGGGTTATTAGCCCATATACTAATCAAAAAGTATAATATAAATAAATATACGGGACATATACTACTATATAAGTATTACAAATAGATGTATAATAATAATTTTGAAAAAAAAGTAACATGTAAATAAATATATAAAATAAATATACATATGTATACGAGATCAACAAAACCCACATGCATAAAATACAATATATAAATATAAGTATTTACGCATACTTATGTATACGTATAATGAGAAAAATAGAAAAGAATACAAGAATTACATAAAGAAAATTTTAATGAGATGAAAAAATAGACAAGTCTATAACTTTTCATATATATTTACCGCACGCAAAAACTTCAGAACATTACGGATCTTATCAGAGTCTGTTAGAATAAAGGAAAGGTCTTGATCTAAATGATATAGTCGCCTGAGTAGATCATACTGTGGACATGCAACAAGAATGTGTTCAACTGTCAGAGCAGTATCACATCTGGTGCACATAGGGGCATTATCCCGATTTAAACGGTACCCATGTGTCAGACTTGTATGACCCATTCTCAGACGATGGATCTTGACTTGATCCCTTCTGGTAAGATCATTCGGCAATAAAACTGGCGCAACCAACGGCTTAATGGTTTTCAGATGGTTCTGAACCCCATCCCATGTGCGCTGCCACAAAGCCAATACCTCTTTCTTCAGATGAAGACTTATATCTGAAGATTTATACATTACGACATCAACAGAGTTACTATCAGCGGCAAAACGTGCTGCCTCATCAGCCAATTCGTTACCCCTAATGCCGACGTGACTTGGCACCCAAAGAAAATAAATATCTCTCCCTGTCTCATGAAGATGTTTCATGAGGGACAAGATATGCTGAATAATTGGGTCAACAGTAAAAGGGTTTGAAATGGCTTGTAGGACGCTCAAAGAATCGCTTACTACGAGGAACTTCCTAGAAGTTCTGACGAACTCGCAGTAGCGTAGAGCTTGCCAGATAGCATAGGACTCTGCTGTGTAGATAGAAGTTAGAAGAGGCATCGACCATGAGTGCTGTATGTTATCGACAGCAATTGCGCAACCAGTACCATGGTGGGTTTTAGAACCATCCGTATAAATTACCATCATGTTTTTGTATCCGTGCAGAACCTCAAGAAACCTTGACTGTATCATTATCGGGGGACTGTTGGACTTGTCGTACATAGTTAGTATGTAGTTAGTCCTAGCTAATGGAACCAACCACGGCGGTACTTCAGATTCCCCTACAGGAATCGATAATGGTATGTCAAAGTTTATTTGGTCTAGAAGCTCTTTCGCGCGGATACCAGCGGGTCTGGTTTGAATTTGTCGTGGATTGCACCAATTATCACTCCGAAAGAAAGTATTGAAGTTCTTGTGTTGCGGTAAGGACTTGATTTTAGAAACATAAAGCAGCAGAAACTTTTTACGTCTTACATCAAGTGGCGTCAGTCCTGACTCTGAATACAAATTTAATGTAGGGGTACTGGGAAACGCACCAAGAGCGTACCGTAGAGCCTGGTTGTGGATTGAGTCTAATCTATTGAGGGTTGTACGTTTTGCCGAGGCATAGACGACACACCCGTAATCAATCTTTGATAAAACCAGAGATTGGTACACTCGTATAAGAGTTTTGGGCTCTGCTCCCCATTTAGTACCCGCCAACATTTTTATAATGTTTAGAGCTTTAAGACAAACAGTCCTTAGCTCTTCAACATGTAATTTCCAAGTTAGCCTTGGATCGAAATAGAGTCCCAGGAATCTGACGCTATTGACGATTTTAATAATATTATCCCTCATAAAAAGGAGTGGTCCATAGTGTGGTCGGTTTAGGCGACAGAAGTGCATGCACTGGGTTTTTTCGCGAGAGAACCTGAATCCAATTTTGTCAGCCCTCCGGGCAATGCTGTTAATTGCAGATTGCAAAGTTCTGTTGATGTCTCCCATCTTCTTACCAGAACAGAAAATGGTGAGATCATCAACATACAGACACATACCTGCAGAGCTGACAAAGGACACAAGCTCATTTACCGCAATGGCAAAAAGTGTGACGCTCAAAACAGAGCCTTGGGGTACTCCATTCTCTAATATTCTTGAGGATGATAGAGAGGTACCGACCCGAACTCTAAATTTGCGTTCTGCCAGAAAAGAAGAAATAAGTTGCGGCAAATTACCACGGAAACCCCAGCCATGTAGCTTCTTAAGAATGTGATACCGCCACGTCATATCATAGGCCTTCTCTAGATCAAAGAACACTGCAACCAAGTGTTCTTTATTATTGAAAGCAGTGAGAATTGCATCTTCCAGATATACGAGATGATCAACAGTGGATCTGAATTTGCGAAACCCGGCCTGGTGATCTGACAGAAAATGATTGGATTCCAGAATCCACATAAGACGGTTGTTGATCATTCTTTCGAATATCTTTCCGATGCAAGACGTTAAACTGATCGGCCTATGATTTGACGGTATCGATAGGCCTTTTCCGACCTTAGGGATAGGGATGACAATGGCTTCCTTCCACTTCTCAGGATATGAACCTTCTTGCCAGAGCATATTGTATACGGAAAGCAAGTGCAGTTTAAAATCAAGGGTTAAATTTTTGAGCATATCGTTGGTAATTCTATCTAAGCCTGGAGATGACGACTTCGATTGGCTGAGAGCATATTCCAGTTCCATAAGTACGAATGCAGCATTATAATGAAGAATTTCAGTAGTGCTGAAATCTAGCGGTACTTCCCTGTCCGCTTTTGAGTTTTGAAACTCAGGTACGTAATTAGAAGAGCTGCTAGTACTTTGGAACTGGTCGGCCATTATTTCCGCGATAGTGGATGGATCATCCGTATAAGTTCCATCATCCAGTTTCAGGCAGGTTATGCCTGTAGAATTACCATGCCCAGCGATACGTTTAACCCTTGACCAACATTCTTGTGTTGTGGTATTGGACGAAATACCAGAAACATATTCGTCCCAAGATTTTCGCTTGCTTTCCAATATACAACGTCGTGCTAGCGCTCTGGCTTTTTTAAAAAGAATAAGGTTCTCCTGCGTGGGAATCCGTTTGAAGCGGTTGAAAGCCATTTTTTTATCCCGGACCAACTCTTGAATTTCGCGGTTCCACCAGGGAACCGACCTTCTTTGAGCTTTGGACTTGCTCTGAGGGATTGCAGTTTCTGCTGCTAAGAAAATATTTTCTGTTAGTTCTTCTACATTTACATTGATGTTATCAGTCATGGGTGGAATTTTAAGGGATGCCTTGAAACATGACCAATCGGCTGTTCACACATGGGAGTGTCTGTAGTGATCACTATAGGAAAGTGATCACTCCCATGTAGATCATCAAGTGCCCGCCAAGAGTAACGAGTTGATAATGTTGATGAGAGTATAGTTAGGTCGATACAAGAAAAGGTCCCTGAACGGGCATTAAAGTATGTGGGCGAACCATCATTTACTAGAACAAGATTTGGATCATCAAGCAGGTTCTCAACAATTCTACCCCTTGGATCAATATGCCCAGATCCCCATATGAAATGGTGGGCATTGAAATCTCCCAGAAGAATAAAGGGAGTGGGAAGTTGCCGAATAATACCTTGAATGTCAGTCAAATCCCAGTTGGCGTCAGGTAAATATATGTTACAGATAGTAACGTTAAATGGGGCTGACATTCGTATAGCAATCGCTTGAATATTAGTGTTGAGATTAACCTGCTTGAAACTCGCATCTTGTCTTACGATGATCGCCACACCTCCATTGACCCGGATATGGGGTGCAGAATCGAACCTAACTATACTATAATTCTTCAATGAGTAAACCTGGCCTGGTGTAAAGTGTGTTTCTTGAAGACACGTACATATCGGATTAAATTCCGATAGTAGCATCTTCAAGTCACAATAATGAAAGACGCATCCCCTAATATTCCACTGAATAATATTGTTCATGACTTAAAATATAATGTAGAAGAACTAAACTGGTTTTCTTGGTTTGCCTAGAGGCCAACCCTTCTTTTTCTTTTGCTGCTGCGAAGATGCAGAGCAAAGAGAAAGATCTTCGTCAGAAGAAGAAACAATACAAGAAGTATTTGCCCTTATCTTTTCCTTAGTAGGAATAAAAGAAGGAGAAGGGCCAGGAGCAATAGACACAATAGAAGAAGAAATACTGTTTAATGTTTTCTTCTTTTGTGTAGGAATTTTTGATGGTGTCGGGAAAGGATTACTGGTGACAAGAGGCGCACTTTGTTCGGCATTAAAAGTTTCTTTCGTAACAAAGATACTTTTCAATGCCTGAACTATGTGGGGAATTATTTCTTTGGCAAAGGAAGTAGTATCCGGTTTTGCTGAGGCTAATGCTTTATTGGCATAAGAGATACCGGCCGGTGTAGAAAAAATGACCTTCTTCCTTGCCTCAAGATATGTAATATTCTCCTTTATTTTCATCTCTTGTATGGCAACCTCTTGCTTATAAATAGGGCAATTTTTGGAAAGAGGCAAGTGGTCTCCCGCGCAGTTAATACAGGTAATGGGTTCTATGCAAGGGGTTCCTTCATGTAAGGCCTTTCCACATATGCAAATCTGTGGACTTTTGCATCGTGCAGCTGTGTGTCCGAACTTTTGACAATGGAAACAGCGCATTGGTGCAGGCACATACATGCGTACAGGGAGGGACATATTTGCTACTTTCAACTTAAGTGGAAGTTTCGGGGTATTGAAGGTCAAGACATGATTTGGTGTGTCTTTATATTGACCATTGAATCTTGTCTTAATGCGTCGCACTTCAATAACACCCTGCTCCCGTAACTCGTTGCATATTTCCTCCACTGTACAATTTAAGAGGTCTTTACAATAAATGACACCCTTGCATATATTAAGTGTCCTATGTGGGACCACTTCTATGTCCATATTTCCCATTTTGGTCATTTTTAATATTTTTTTTGCATGCGAAGCCGAAACTGTCTCCACAAGTAGACCATCTCTAATTTTCTTTATAGTTTTTAAATCGCCGATTAATCCGAAAAGTAATTTTTGTATAATAAAGGGACTAACTTTTTCAAAATTATCACCAAGCCTTTGAATGACCAAGAACCGGGGTACTACCACCTTTTCTTGGTTCATCTCAGAAGTGGGGTTATTGGACATACCCGCACAAGATGTGTTTTTTGACGAGGCTTTCTCCCGGGAGCTTTTAACACGGCTCCAAGCGCACCGGTTTTGGTGGTCGGTGAACCAGAGAGCGGCTTTGGTTGTTTCATTTTCATGAAAAATGATCCTTCGGTCTTTGGTATCCCCACCCTCCTTGGAGTCTCAAACGGGACACTAATACCGCAAACCGGTATAGTGCCAGGGCTTCCCAAAGACTATAGCAATCCCGGAGGGTAGCAAGGCCAGTCCACGGGAGAGATCACGATGGGGCCGCTAAGTCCTCGTGCACGCCCGCTTCCTGGTGATCTCGCTACGTCCCCAAGACGACTCACCCCCCAGCCTCGCAATGGGATGGGAACCGATTGGTCACAGGTGGGTTAGTCTGCAACCTCCCGTTTGAGTGAATTCAGGGCCAAAGTAGTGTGTTGGGGCTTCCTCAACTACCAGGATCCCCTCCTCCACCGACACGGGTCACCGCACACGGTCAACATGCAGGTAGGCATGAAGAAAACTGTGTACGGACGATCACCTACTAATCGTCCGGTTAGATGAATGGAGGACACATAGGTCATGACCCGTTAGTTTCACCTTTGCTGGCAACAAAGGCTACTGAGCCCCCCCACCACGACAAGGTGGGCCCGCGGGGGGGAAATAATAATAATAATAATAATAATAATAATAATAATAATAATAATAATAATAATAATAATAATAATAATAATAATAATAATAATAATAATAATAATAATAATAATAATAATAATAATAATAATAATAATGGATGTTTCAGTTCCAGCAGACGAAAATATAATATCAAAATTTTCTGAGAAGCTGCTAAAGTATAAAGATTTAAGTATTGAAATTAGTAGAATGTGGAAGACAAAAACATTTATAATTCCAATAATCGTAGGAGGGACAGGATTTGTGGATGCAGAATTTAAAAAAACTATAGAAAAATCCCTGGTAAACATGACGCACTGGAAATTCAAAAAACTGCAATATACGGTACTGCACATATAATAAGAAAAACAATTACTTAACACCCTTACCTGAGCTGCTTGGTAAGCAGCTGGAAGGAGTGTAAATCCCGGAACAGGAAGTGGGCGCATACTACTGAGATTACACCCGAAAAATACAAATGTTTGTGTATATATTGTACCTATAACCTGTATCTGTGAAATAAAGGATAATAATAATAATAATAATAATAATAATAATAATAATAATAATAATAATAATAATAATAAACCCCCAGGGGGTAGGTTCCCAGTATTGGAACCTACTACGGGGAGTGGCGTCCCCGGGGCCCCGAGTTACGAGGGGATAGTGCCTCTACTATTGGGGAGTAGCGCCCCCACGTATTCCTCAGCTTTGTATGGCAGTTCCACACAACCGCCTTAGGGTCAGCAACTCGACAGGTGTGTATATGAAAAATAGCTCCTGTGACAATAAGTCAACGCCGAGGCGGACCGGGTGAGCAGGACCCGGATCGGAATCGTCATGAGGATAGGCCTGCACCAATACAAAGCAATGTCAGAGGACAACGATTAAACAGAGGCACTAACAACTCCACCATTGCCTCACAATCTTGTGTACGTGTTGCAGAGGTATCATCCCAGCCCACTGCACAAGCCAGAGTCAAGCAGCGAACCAAATGGTCCATAGAAATGAATACTTTTTTATACCGCTACTACTTACAAATAACAAAGATGGAATCCATTAAAGTACCATACAGCACTGAACTACACAGACGGGTCACACAAGAATTCCCTGAACTAAAGGAAAAAACCGTACAGAACATACTAGACCAGAGAAGGGTACTATTCACTAAAAACATACTCCCTGTAGAAATAATTACTACCATACGTAAAGAAGTAGCTGAAGAACTAGGCCTACGAACACAGGAGCAACAAGATCATGATGAGTCAACGATCATAAAGAATGGCACCATGGAAGAACCAGAAAACCTAAATGAGAAGAGAGTAAAACACTGCCTTGAGAAATATCATATATTATACTCTGGGATAGACCCTACAAAAAAACCACGTCTCCCAAGATTAAAATTGAACAGAGACACAACAGATATTATAGAATTTACCAACGAAATCATAGCAAAGAAAATTAAAAATCAAACAACAATAGAAGAACTGCATGACCTCATATACGCGGGAGCAGCAGCAGTACCTACTAACCCTTCATGACCAAGAGATAGACAAAGAAAGACCAGCCACAGGACATAAACAACGTGGAAATAAAGACCCTCAATGGATGAAAAGGCTTACGAACAAAATAAACGATATAAGAACAAAAATTGCCCACCTTACATTGTTCAAAACAGATAAAGCCAGCAGGAAAATTATCAAGAAAAGCAAACTTATAATTGATCAAGAGAACAAAACAGTCATTGATATAATTGATAAATTAAAGCAGAAACTAATGTCAACAAGCAATAGACTCAAGAGATATACAGAGAGCGCAAAAAGAAGACATCAGAACTACCTCTTTAATACCAGTCAAAAGAACTTCTATAGAACCATTAAACATGAAGGACAAACGGGAATAAAAGAAGGAAAAACACTAAACAATAAGAAAATAAGGGAATACTGGACCAAAATATGGTCGGATGAAACAGAACACAACAGAAAAGCGAAGTGGATTCAAGAAGAGGAAAAAGCGGCTAATAAAATAGAAGTAATGCACTCACACACAATAAATAAAGAAGAAATTACAAACGCCCTGAAAAAGATGCAAAACTGGAAAACACCAGGAATAGACAACCTGCAGAACTTTTGGTTGAAAAAATTCCCTTCAACTCACGGAAAAATCGCTGCACTACTAACCAGTATAATTGAACACCCTGAAACAACACCAGCCTTCCTCACCCAAGGAATCACGTATTTGATCCCTAAAACCACACCAACCAGTGACAATCCATCTAAGTATCGACCAATCACATGCTTACCAACTATATACAAACTCCTTACAAGTATCATAACAAATAAAATATATCAACAACTATCAAAACAAAATATCCTGACAGAAGAACAGAAGGGATGCAAAAGAGGAAGCAGAGGATGTAAAGAACAACATATAATAGACAGCATAATAATGGAAGATACAAAGAAAATAAAGAAGAACCTATTTACATGCTACATCGACTACCAGACCGCACACCTGGCTACAAGAAACACTAAAAATATATAAAATAGACATTAAAATTCAACAATTTCTAAAGACAATAATGGGAACTTGGACAACTACACTAAAACTGAATAACTCTGATACAATAAAGAATATTAATATAAAGAGAGGCATCTTCCAGGGAGATTCCCTTAGCGCGCTATGGTTTTGCCTAGCGCTTAATCCACTCTCAATTATGCTCAAAAGAACTGAAAAGGGATACACGTTTCCGGAATCCAGAACAACCTTAAACCATCTAATATACATGGATGATATAAAATTAATGTCCAACAACAAACAGGACCTGGATGCACTCATAAGGAAAACAGAAATATTCAGTAAAGACATCAAAATGAAATTTGGCTTAGATAAATGCATAAGACACGCAATAGAAAAAGGAAAATGGACAAAAATAGATGGATACCATATAACTAACGAAGACAAAGGTGAAATAATTGGAATGGAGAGGGAGGAAACATATAGATACCTAGGCTTCAATAAAGATACAGGAATAACACATAAGGAATCCAAAGAAGCAGTATCGGAAAAACTAATAGAAAGAACAAGAAAACTATTAAAAACAGAACTGTAAGGTGCAAATTTATCCAATGCCATCAATACATACGCTATACCTGTCGTTACCTACACCTTTGGTGTACTGAAATGGACACCCACAGAACTAGAAGGACTGAACAGAAATATAAGGGCAATGTTTACAAAATATAGAGCACATCACCCAAGGTCCTCCATAGAACGCATCCACCTCCCGAGATCTGACGGTGGGCGAGGAATTTTGGATATCAGAGAACAACATCTTAACCAAATAAAAAACCTGCGTAACTTCTTCTTTGAGAAACAGAAGAGATCCGACTTGCATAGTGCCGTAGTTAATAATGACAAGAACTACACACCGCTCAACCTACGCAACAAAGAAGAAATAGAAGCACCCAGAGGTGTAAGAAGAGAGGAGAAATTAGAAAACTGGTGTAGAAAACCCATACATGGACGATACCCAGCTATACTGCAAGCAAACCACATCGACAAAAAAGGATCATAAACCTGGCTAAAAGGAAATCTATTTAAAGAGACTTAAGGCTTTTTAATATCAATACAAGACCAAGTTGTGCCAACTCTAAACTACAGAAAATACATTGTAAAAGACAACACAGTAAACAGCGGCATGTGTAGGATGGCACATTCCTGTTGCTTATGGCACATAAGCAACAGGAAAACATCGATCATCTAACAAGTGGATGCGAAATACTGGCATCGAGACAGTATACAAAACGCCACGATGACGTAGCAAAAATTGTGCACCAACACTTGTGCCTGCAACACAAATTGTTAGAAGAAGAAAAACCCTACTCTAAATATAAACCCAACTCGGTCCTAGAGAATAGAAACATCAAAATATATTGGAACCGGTCCGTTATAACCGACCATTACATACCTAGTAACAGACCAGATATAATATACAGCTTGAAACAAGAAAAAACAACTTACCTCATTGATGTGGCTATTCCAGCAGCAAATAACATCAGCAAGACACAATCCAAAAAAATCGAAAAGTACTTAGACCTGGCCCAAGAGCTCAAAACAATATGGAATCAGCAACGCGTAGAAATCATCCCCATTGTAATCGGAGCAACCTGCGAAATTCCTATTAAACTATATGAAGGACTAAAAACTCTTAAAATCCCAGAATAAACTTACCTCAGTATGCAGAAAATCGTGGCCCTCAACACATGCAACATCGTCAGGAAGGTGTGAACCGGTCAATGCCCGTAGATTCCACCCAAGCAGAGATTAAGGAACGAACGACCATCGAGACGGATGAGTAGCCTAACCACCGACTGGTGCCATCCCCTGAAAGCCCAAATAAAATATGTACTTTGTAATACTATCAATGCAATGTATTTCACTTACCTCATCTCACAAAATTTATTGTATGTATATACTTGCCTAGAATAGGCCGTTTTGTACATGATTCCTGTATAAAAGCAGAGAGAAATAAACGAATAATAATAATAATAATAATATTTATTACTCAAACAGGTACAACCCAAAACATGTAAATGATATGATAACAGGTTACAGAAAATTATATACAAAATATATCAATCTCATCAGAAACAGAATTATAAAAATAACACATTACATGTAAATGTGATTTGTACAGAACATTAGAATTAGGAACGGGAAGATAAAAGCTTTGATTGCAACGTGAAGAATATCTGGATACGCGGAAATCTAGCATGGCTAATAAGTCTGCACTGTCAATTTTATTATGTACAATTTTTCTTAGGTAGGTTAAAGAGACATTCTTGTGTCTGGTTCTAATAGAGTCAATATTAAATATCTGCAGTATTGTTTCAGTTCTAGTGAGATGATCGGGGAAGACTTGAAAGTATGTATACCACAGATACTTTAGGAATCTGCGCTGTAACTTATCAAGTTTGTTTATATGGGTGTCGTAAGTTGGAAACCATATAATTATGCAGTATTCTAACTTGGATTGTATGAACGCAAAATATAATGATCTAAGAGCAGCGACACTTGAAAACTGTTTACAGTTTCTAATGACAAAGCCAAGAATTTTATTTGCTGACGTTATAAGATTGTCTAGGTGAAAAGTAAAGGCGAGTTCTGGATCAAAATAAATACCTAGATCTTTAATAAATTCAGAACGAGATAAAACTTCGGAATTAATTCTATAATTGTAGAGTATGGGAAACTTTCTTTTAGTGTAGGTTATCACCTGGCATTTACTGATATTAAGTGCAAATTTATTGGCGTTGCACCACTCTGACACAGTATTTATATTATTCTGCAGTTGGTTACAATCGCGAACATGTTGAATTTCTGTGAAAATTTTTACATCGTCTGCGTATAGCAATACCTTACAATTTAAGTTAATAACAATGTCATTAATGACAAGCAAAAATAAAAGGGATCCTAGATTTGATCCTTGAGGCACACCGGACTTAGCTGCATAATATCTAGATTTATAACCATTGTATGATACGTACAATTGACGATTATTTAAATAAGACTCAAAAAATTCTACGAGGTTATCATGAAAACCGAAATTATAAAGTTTATTTAATAAGTTAACATGGTTTAGCTTATCAAACGCTTTAGAGAAGTCTGTGTAGACAACGTCTACTTGACCTTTTTTGTCCAAAATTTTTGAGATGTATTGAGTAAAAATACATAAGTTGGATGTAGTTGAACGTTGAGGCATAAAACCATGTTGATAGGGAGTTATGTATTGTTTCAATTGCGGAAAAAATTGCTTGTAAATAACAATTTCAAATAATTTCGCGAAGTTACATAATATAGAGATAAGTCTATAATTTTGGACAAGTGATGAATCACCAGACTTTAATACCGGACAGACTTTAGTTAACTTCCAAATATCTGGAAATTGTCTGTTAGAAATGGAATGAATTTCAACAATATTTCATCAATAACTCAAATACAAATATTCCATTGAATACCGAAGATGACATCGACTACGCAGTAAATGACTTTAACAAAAAACATTCAACAAGCAGCTTGGATATCTACACCTGAAAATATTCCTAATTATAACACCATTACTAATTATCCGAAACACATCAAAGATAAAATTGCTCAAAAAAGAAGAATTCGAAAACGCTGGCACTTAAATAGGCTACCAAGCGAAAAAAACTTGCTAAACAAGTTAACAAAAGAAGTGAAAATATTAATTAATGCATATAAAAACGATTCATTCCAGAATTACGTTTGCAATCTTTCACCATTTGCTAAGGACGATTACACGCTGTGGAAAGCCACAAAAACTATAAACAGATCCAGACAGCTATTAGAAACCCTGACTATACTTCGGCTCTCCGAAAAATACTGAAGAAGTTGCCAGACAACACAATAACCAACATTAGAAATATTTTAATGCTATACTGAGACTACAGTATTACCCAATTTTGTAGAAATTCTCTCAGATAATATTAATTTTGAAGCCAGGCAAACCAAGTCATGAACTGACATCATATAGACCAATATCGCTTCTTCCCTGCCTATCTAAAATTACTTCTAGAAAGATTAAAGTATGAACTTGAAGAGAACAATATAATTCCAGAACACTAATTTGGTTTCAGAATAGAACACTCTACTATTAAACAGATTCACAGGGTAACTAATAAAATTGAAGCATTACTAGAAGAACAAAAATTTTGCTCGGCAACATTTCTAGGCTGTCAGGCCTTCGACAGAGTTTGGCATCTAGGACTACTGTAGAAAATTAAACAAAAATTGTCATACCAATACTACTTCCTATTCAAATCTTATCTGGCAGAAAGATATTTCCAAGTTATCCACGAAAATGAATACTCAAAAATCTACCCTATACAAGCAGGCGTACCGCAAGGTCCTGTACTTTATCTCTTATTTACAGCAGACCTATCAAATGATGATAAAGTACCAATCGCTACCTATGCAGACGATACCGCAATACTGGCGACACATAAAGACCCCACAAACGACTCCAACCTGTTGCAACAAATTCTAGACGAAATACAAGAAGGGGAAACACCTGTCGTATAAAAATCAATGAAGAAAAATCAGCACTTATTACTTTCACTATGAAGAGAGCCTCATGTCCAGAAATCATGATCAACAATAAAGTTCTTCCAGAGATCAACAGCGTCAAATACCTTGGTATGCACCTAGAGAGAAGAATGACTTGGCGTAAACACATAGATGCAAAAATAAAACAAACGCAAATAAAAACGAAAAAGTTAAACTAGTTAATAGGCGGAAGATCAAAACTGTCCTTACAAAACAAAGTACTACTCTATAAAATAACATTCGTACCCATCTGGTCTTACGGCATCGAACTATGGGACTGCGCCGAAAAATAAAATATTAACAACATCGAACGACTTCAAAATAAAACATTAAGAACCATCGCAGACGCTCCATGGTATGTAAGAAATGATACTCTACACCATGACCTGAGGGTAAAAACTGTCTACGGACAAATAAGACATTTCTCTGAAAAATATGTAACAAGACTTGACAAGCATCCGAATAATCTAGCAATTAACCGACTAAACAACTCCGAAGAGGTGAGAAGTCTTGCGAGAAAAAACTACTGGACTTGGTCTTAGACTAAATACTTTTGTAATTTAATACGAGGTGCTGTCGTTATAATTCTCATGAATCATGTATTGTAATAAAGAATTTGCTGGCTAGTTGTAAATTAAAGTGACAAATAAAAAAAATTAATAGATAATTATTTACTTAATTTAAATAATACATAATAAAAATAAATTAACCTAATTTGACAGATAAATCGCTAAATATTTGTTAATTTTCTTGTTAAATTTCATAGCTATTGCTATTTCTTAGGTGATTTTCGACATTTTTATACATAGTTTTTACCGCTACAAAGCATGTAAAATTAATTTTGCTTATTGATTCAGATGCAGAATTTTATAATCTACAAATTTTATTTGAAGCTTTTTTACCTAAAATAATTTGGGAAGCAGGATATTACAAAAGTTCTATTATACATGTTAAAGTCCTATTTTCGGCTGTGCCAGTCAATTCCTTGTATATGAGAAGATGGTTTTAGTTATTATCAGTGAATTATTTTGGTGTTTAGGAAAGTCATTACACAAGTGGAAATGAGAGTTTAACTACTATGATTTGCATGGAAAATAGGATGTATGTTTATGTTCATCATTATACAGCTTCAGGTATCTAAGAATCTTAGTGATTTCTCAAAATAGATGAAATGCTAACTAGCAAATGGAATGAATAAATTAGAAAACCAATTTTCATAACCAACTAATACTGTGCACTTAATAAGAACTGTTTCCAAAATTTCCTGATAATAGATTGCTCATTTCGGAATTGTTAGTTGGTAATTATTTAAAGAGTGGAACAATATAGCTTTTGTGGTATCATACATAATCTTAAACTAATATAATTGATAATAAAATTAAAAATTACCCTTAACTTTAAAATTAAGTGAAAATAAAAACTGAATACGTATTTCGAGTCGAAAAAAATGTTCTCATCTTCGGTAGCAGTAATAAATTTTACGAGAAAACGTATTGCGTGTGTGTGTTGACATTTATGGTTAATATTAACGAAACAAAATATTCGCTTAATTATTTCATGGCATTTTAATTCTAAGTAAAAAAGTAATATGTATATATTCATTTTTTCATTCCTAGCACTATTATGTCATATTTAAGTAAAATTAATATAAAATCAGGGATTTACAAGATTCTATGCGTTTGCGGGAAAGATTACATTGGCCAGACTTTAGACCTATTTTTTTCTACAAGAATGAATGAACGCCCGTGATCGATCAGATTGAATTAGCCTGGGAAATCGTCAGTTGCAGAGCATAAAATTCGAAGAAACCAGAATTATTGCAAGACCTATACGCCTCAACAACAGATTAATTAGAGAAACCATAGATATTTTTAAAATCTAGAATAATAATCTTAATCATTATAACACTTTAGAACTTAGTCAAGATTACTTGTCGCTAGTTTAAATAAAATATACAGAACACAAACTAAAAGGTTGTATTTATTGTTAATATAAAACTCTATATGCATTTTTCTCAAACATGAAAGAGGATGAAAATATTAATATGGAATTCAGAATTAAATTCTTTAGAGCAGCGATTCTCAACCTTTGGGTCGCGACCCAAGATAGAGTCGCGAAATATTTTTTTGGGTCGTTACTCATTTTTAAATTAATACATTTTCGAAATACATATATGTAATTAATAGAAAATTGTTGATAATATTGTTTTCTTCCCATGTTTCGTATTTCAGATTTAGTATATTGTAGGGAAAGAATAAATTCATGTAATTATTTTCAAAATAACTTCATATTAATATAACACTGCATTTATGTAAATGGGGGTTTCCATAATTTTTGCTTTTTATATGTTAAATTTTATTGATCCCTATTTTTATTTTTTTCATCAAATTAATAATAGTCGAGAAAGAATTAATGAAGTTATTGAAAGTTTCTTGAGACGTCACATCCCCAGTAGAAAGAGATACTACTTAGAGACAGAGTAGAGTGACAAAAAGAGTAGAATGATTACAACGACAAGAAGAAGCGCGTGATCATAGAAAATGCAGTGGCCAGAGGTCCACGAGACAAAAGGACCCATGGAATAAGTATTCAATTTTTTTAAGACTTAGGAACGAAAATAAGTGGGGCCTACTAAAAGTTGTACGCTCAGTAACTTTTTTATTATTGGTTTGCACAATGGCCCATTCATTCTTGCTGCGCCACTGAAATTAGCGGAATTGGAGACGTAACGTCACAACATTATTATTCACTTATCTTAGTTTAATTGCAACATACTTAAGGCTAAAATTGAAATGCAATACATTTTTTTCCTTAAAAAGGCGTTGTCTTGGAAACACTTTCATTTCTGCTGGGTCGCAATAATTTTGTGAACAGCTTTATAGGGTCGCGGTGACAAAAAGATTGAAAAACGCTGCTCTAGAGAATAAGTAAATAGGCTGGATTCTAAAATACCCTACCCCCCTTGCAATTCCATTTTTTTTTGCTGCAGTTTCTTCTTTTAGCTAAAATATAACAAAGTAGCACAAAATTAGAGCGCAAAAGCAGGTATTCATATTTTTTGCAAAAATAAAAACCAGATTTTACCTATGCTAGGCTATACTTGTGAAAATTATAACTTCTTCGCTTTTAAGTTTTCAAAAAATACTTTAATGTAACGGTAAACTATCTCACAGAAGTAAATTTGACGAAACTCGGACTCATATTCATTTTATAGAAATTTATTTTAATTTCATTTAAAATGAACACCTGTATATTTATTACATGGGTAATTGTTGCATTCAAAATAAAGGTCAAAGTGCAATTTGTATGTTTTAAAATTATTTATAAAATGCATTTTGCAAGAAACAAGATATTTACATCTTTTATTAATATTATTATTCATTTTGTTTATAAGTCAAAACATTTTTACATTACTCCTTGTACATAAAATTAGTTTACATTTAAACCACAACTGAAATTTTATAACATTTATACCATGTCTACAACAATGAGACCGGATCATAGAACTTTATTTATTCACATATGTCATATTTACGTAATATTCAAATTAGCGATATTTTTTTCTATTTTTCTCATCAAATGCATTAAATTTAATAAAAAAGAATAATAATGTAATTTCCCTACCTTAACTGTTGTTGTTTTCTGGATTACCCGAAGATTTTTTCGATTCCCAAGTTCCAGTTAACCACAAAACACTTTAAGAATAAAATAATAATATGTTAAACAACAAAAATTTACATTTTATTTTTGCTCAACTGTACATAAATATTTTATATACCTTAGTTATACTTTCCTGTGTCTCCGACAATATTTATTTGAACATAACCCAAAACACTACACTTTTGCTATATGAAATTTGTATCACTTCAATTCTAAAAAAATGTATTATATTGGGAATTATATTTTTACATATTTAAAATGAATTTTAGTAAAAATCACGACATGAACAGCGATATTCGTTTAACATATAAGCAAAGTAATGACTGGCTATAGCTCACTCTGATTCCTCGTTACGTTACGAAATACGGGAATAAACAAGCCTACTATAATAAAAGAAGTAATTTTCGACATATGATTTTATTATTGGCAGTATTTTTAAATATTACAAACCAATGGAATGGAAAAATGTTATTAAAAATTAATCTATCTAAATAAACTTATATCTGTACCGAGTGTCTACTTCTATTATGGACCATAGGAAATACAATGGTAAAATTTTCATATGGCTGTAATTTCTGCTGTAAGTCCAAAATTATTACTTACATGCGTTTCGTTAACGAAAGAGAGGCAAAATAAAAGTAATAATTTATAGATATTTACAAAGTGCCATGAGCAATAGCACAAAATATTAAACAATTGTATATTGCTTGAGTTTGGCAGATATATCATAAATTTTTAATAATTCTTGATTTCATTAAATTATTTGTCAGTAATCATGGATACATTTTCCATCACATAAAAAAACTCAATGGAATAAAATTAGCAATTAAATATCAATTAATAAACTTTTTATCTGTTAAAGTCAAACATACGACTACATATTTGAATTGTATGTTTTCTCTTGCATGGCACTCTGTAAAAAGCTTAAAGACGGATTTTTCGTATTACCTTTATGACAAGAACCAAGAACCTATTATATCAATAAATTTAGGCTCATTTGATGTAGTTTTTAATTCTGAACATTTTTTTGTATTTACACTTTGTTGTAAAATTAATTGGGCAGAAATTACAGGCATATGAAAATTTTACCATTGTATTTTCTATGGTCAATAAAAAAGTAGACACCGGTATATCTATCTACAGTATTGGGCATGAAGATAGCAACTTTTAAAAAAATTCAATTACTCCTCCAGGAAGAAGGCGAATTTTATAAATAAATTACAGTTTTAAAGTTCCCTTGAAACAAGTTTCTTCTACATTAAAATAACCTATATTGAATTTATAAAATTAATTTAATTTATATAACTTTAATTTTTGTCTGGAGATAAAGATAGCAACTATTTGCATTTACTTGCTTATTTTCTAAATTTCCACCTGTATTCTTGTATATCATGAAATTGTTTAAAAAATATTAATTTGTATCAAGAAAACATGGGTCGGAATAAGACTGTATCCAGTAAGTTCACAAAATGAAATTTCGAAATCATTTATTTTACATGTCTATCGCGTATAATAAGCCATTTTCAAATAAAAGTAGTATTGTGCCTTCTATAATACCTGGCTGACTAAAAAAACTCAAAGTAGACAAAGTTATGAAAAATAATTCGTCAAAAAATCTATTTTTTATTGCTCAAAATTTTTTTAGGACGTTAACCAAATAACAGCGGCTAAAAATCTTCAAGAACGGTACGAAGATGATTACTTAATGAAAGACTTTATAGTCGTCGATCAGCAAAAAAACATTTCTTTCAAAGAAGAACGAGAAGGTCCGATTAGATTTTGCGAAAAATCATGTAAATTGGATAATTGACTTGTTGAAAAAGTGATATTTAGTAATGAATTGATGCTTAATTTATTTAGAAGTGATGGAGTATGCCATTTTCGAAGACCTGAAGTTAAATGATGACATCCTAAATACACTATATCTGTTGTAAAGTATGGTGGCCGATCTGTAATGATTTGGGGATGCTTTTCATGGTATGGTATGGATCCTTTATACCGCACAGAAGGAAAAATGGACAGATTTAAGAACAAGGAAATATTAGGGAATGTGACGGAGCCTTATACAGATGAATATATAGATCTGAAAGATATTTTGTGACAAGATAATTATCCAAAGCATACTTCGACACTTATAAATAATTAATTCAGCGAAAATAAAGTGAATGTTATGACAAAGCCATCGCAGATTTTAGACTTAATTCCAATAGAAAATCTCTGAGAAAATCTATATCGAAATATTAGGGATCAAAGTCATACATAGAAAAAAGGAAATTTTGCTCAGTGTCTTAATAACTTGGTAGGATGTTGACAAATATTTAATATTAAAATTACTAGAATCTATGCTGAAACTATGCAGAAAAGTAATAAATTCTGATGATTATTATACTAAATATTAGAAATTCTCATTTTTAATCAATTTTTAAGATATTTGCTATCTTTATGTCCAGAAAAAAAATACAAATTAAATGAATTTTATAAATTCAATATGTTATTTTAACATAGAATAAACAAGTTTCAAGGGAATATTAATCCTGTTAATTATTTCGATATTTCCTTGAGAGGAATTTTTTTTTTATAAAGTTGCTATCTTTACGGGCAATCTGTATATACTAATATAACTATATTTTTTTATAACTTCAAATAGAAATATCCGAAATTATGCATAAATTTAAATTTATTTAAATTGATAATATTGATGTAGTTTTAAATTTTTTAATGGGTATCATCACGGCTTATTACCCATTTCTAAAATAAATAAATATCATCACGACATATGTTCGATGTGCCTGTAATCTATACCATGTAAATTACGTTATCAAAATTTGTATATATTGTCTTCGCCCATGTAGACTATATTTATTTTTTTATTTTTTTTACAATTTGTTGTTTATGTGCTTCCAAGTATAATTTAATTTTGTTAAAAAAAAATGTTTTCTTTTCTGCCTCCCATTTTTGTTTATTTATTATCAATGGTTATTGTCAAAATAAGTAGGTTTTCATATCGTTAAACCTCCACTGCGCATGTGCAATTACAAAGTTTACATTCTCTACGTATTGTCCACATTTGACATCATTCTTTACATTGTTTACGTATTGTTTACGTAAGTAATAATGATGATGACGATAACATATTCGTACCCATTTCTGAGCGCCAATAAGCTTTTTTTCGCAGATTTCAGTAATGACAAATGACAATACATCTGTACCATTAAGGATTGTAGTTTGAAGACTGGACATAATTTTCAAATTTGTAAGGCACCAATTATTATTATTATTATTATTTTTATAAAAATAATATATTTTAATGTATTTTAAAATAATTGCAGACCCATAGCCAGGGGAACCAGAGTGGGCATTGCCCATTCTGGAAAAAAGAGTTGCCCACTCCTAGTGCTTTTAAGTAAGGTTTTTATAATATGTATTGTTTTTTATTTATTTGTTTTTGTTTATTTTTTGTTTAGTTTTTTTTGTAAAGAAATTGCATTATAGATTTCTCTTATAAAAGTATAATCTCTAAGCGAATTATTTTACTTTAAAAAATGCCTACTCTAAAATTTGCGCTGCCTACTCTAAAATTTGAGTTGCCTACTCTAAAATTTGGACCTGGCTACTGGCTTGAACAACTGACCTAGTTTTAGTTCCTTGCCTTAGTAAATTTACAGTAGGTAGGTAAATACAGTTCCGTGCTCCAGTTGGCTATCTATATAGATCCAGTGTTTTTTTTTTTGTTAAATATTAATTTCTGTTGTTCATGTAGGAGTATTAAGCGCAGTTTTATGATAAAATCGCTTTTATGGTGCAGACTACTCATAAGCATATGATGTAAAAGCGCATTCAATAAAAGCGCTTTTATTATATAAGTGCGCTCGTAATACGGACCTTAGTGTTTATAAAGTCTACTTGTTTAAATTTTCAAACGGACGCGTCTAACATTTTTTTAAATTTTACTGTTTGATTAATTTTTAATTAAAAAAGTATGTGTATCTATACAGAATATTACATTAAAAATAAATACCTATAATTATTATTTACCTATAGCAAGTATCAAAAAGAAGCTTATTATGAAACAAGATATTCCATCTTATAACAGTGATTTTTCACATTTTAAAAATATAAAAAATAATGAAACTTATTAAAAATTAACAAAAAAATAATTTGCGGCCTCGAAATTGTGTTGCCCTAGACCAATAGTTTTCAACCGGTGTTCCGTAAGCACTTCGAAAGTATTCCGCAGAAATTTTTGACAATTTTAATTTAACTTTGTGAATTAATTAATATGAATGAACAAAGTGAGAACTACAACAGAATTATTTTCTTGTATCATATAAAATGTGTTGAAATTTGTATTGATGCCCATTAATGGTAGAAAGCGGAGTTTGTAGGCTTTGCACAAAATCAAAATTGAGATTTATTTCAATCATTACATCTTGCATACACAAGCACTTATTGCAAAAAACATTGTCCGTATAATTGCGGAATATTTTGATTAGAGTTACTAACACAAAAGTCAGACGGCTCTCTCGAGGAAAATGATGCTTTCCCGCGTATTTGAATTAAGAAAAGAATTATTTCGTTTCTTAAAAAATGAAAACATTTTATTCGCGGAAATATTTTTCATTATTTCAGCAACGTCAATCAATGCAAGTATACGGGGTAAAAATGAAGATATCAGCATTCCATAAAAAAATTATTCTTTGGAAAAAGCGAGTAGCGGAAAACAATCTGAAGATTATATACGAATTAACTTATTTTCTATTTTAGTTAACAAATGTTCTGCCTAAAGTTTTTACTCACAAAAGTGTTCCGTGATATTGAAAAGTTTGAGGACCACTGCCCTAGACCGTATCCTACTTGGCCTATTGAAAAATCAGTCCGTTTAATGTGCGTGACTATCACATTGTCATTTTTATAAAATACGGAATACTTTATAATTTAATGGAATTACGTACATCTATTCAATATCCTGTTAAGTTTCCCCTGATCGGTAGCTCATGTGCTGCGCTAGTATATATCTCTATTTGCGTCCATATATCGACAACTTCACGCCTTTTCGTTCCCTTTGCTTTCCTCCGACGTTGGTAATGGCAAGGCAAGGCACCCCTCGTAACCGATCGTCTGTAGTCTGGCGTCCTAACACACGTCGTATTTCTCCCATACCCACACCTAGAAATCACCACATAGACGCCTACTTAATTTATAATTCATTTCCAACAAACAACCTTCATGTGCGTGGAACGAAATATCTCTGACATTAACTATATTGTATCGAAAAAATAAAGGAAAGTGTCTAGGGACACAATATGTACCTAATATTAAATGTAGGTACACGTTAAAACTTAATCACCGCTTATGACATTGGCATCTAACGTGCTGTTCCCAAATTACCCAAAAGTCCACGTTAAATAAATGAGGTTATGTTTGGGTGTTAAAATGTAGTAGTGTAGTTGCAAATTGGTCTCGCATTTTTTTATGTGGTAACCTAATCTAAAGCACAAAAATCACGCTTGGAAAATTCGGGCCGAGTTTTGTACGTTAGGTTGGATTGTTGTTATATTTAGAGAAATATACCACTTTAGCATATAAATCAACGTGTATGGTGTAAATTGTGTATGCAGTTATAAAGGTACCCGTTAAATGCTTACGTCATAAGCGGTGATGACGTTTTATCGTGTACCTACATTTCATATTAGGTACATATTATCATGTCCCTAGGCACAGCCAAAAATAATACTTTTTTGGATGCAACAAATAATACAGACTACAATTTGCCAACTTGTTATACAACCTGTAAGATCTGTTGTAACATGGCCCTATCTTAGTTTTCTGGATTTAATTTTTAAATAAAACATTTTTTTTTCGTTTATTTGATTTATGTGATTTTTATTGAATATTAAAGAACACAATATTCCGATTAATTATGCATAAGAATGACATTCAAAGGACCTTCCACGATTCTATTCATATACTCTAAACCTTGGAATTTTCAACGACATTTTAGCAGAAATGTAGCTCAATTTCATTAATAACACAATGAATTTCGATCTTGAGCTCGGGAATTGTTTCCAGGTAGTTGATATCAGAAAACCTCACAAGATAACTTGCACGATTTCAAATTACAATATCTTGTTGACCAATTCGCTACTGCCGGGAAAATATGTTATAAGCCAATTTTTTTTAATAATTGCGTTTGGATTTTTGGATTAAATTTGGTACCTAAAATGTAAAAGTAAAGAATAAACTCTTTCAACCCTATTTACGCATGCCCATAAACTTCCAAGATTGACGTATAGTTTTGCTCTTGTGACAAATTTAATCCAAACGCAATCATTGAAAAAAATCAACTTATGACCTTTTATCCCGGCAGTAGCGAATCGATTTCGGCATTTTTGGAGACGATGCAATTTGGAAACTGTTGATGTGCATTATGACATATCACGCCATCCTGCAGGAACCACCTATCATTGGGGTCCACAAAAACCAGTTTATGCCATTTACCATTAGTGGTTTCTCAGTTTCAAAATGCGTTTTCACAATAATAACATGTTGTTATAATTTTTTTCTTAAATAACGATACACCACTAAAATGATCTCCTAATTTGCCAACTTTTGTTTAATTTAGCCGAACGTGTGCACGTTAACTTGGATACCTGTATAGAAATTAATAGCACGCTGCACTAATATTTTAACTGGGAATTAAACAAAAATTAAGTTAAAATAAACACTTATACAGGGTGTTATTTAAGGGGCTAGTATACCTATCGCCAAAGCGTCGTTCGTACTTTTCTAATATCTTAATTTTGGTGCACTTTAGAGAAAAATGTTATTTGAAAAAAGTTTTTAGAATAACATTGGTAACATCGAACTGTCTTTAAAATTTTAATTTTCTCAAAAAATTAAATTTTGAATTATGTTTTTATTTTTTTATTCAAATTTTGAGACACTTTCGAAAAAAATTTGAACATTTCGATGTTGAGATTACACGTAAAAATGTATAATTTTTTTTTCAGAATAAAAATTTTATGCATAGAAGAATTATCGGAAAAGTACGATTTTTGTTAATATTTAGAGGTTACCATCACTAAGGCCAAGTGGGAAAGAAGTACGGGACGCTATATATGTCTGCTACACTATTACAATAAATTTCCGAGCTCTATAGATACAAAATTATAAAAGTACGTATGAATAATTCTAATTAATTTAACCATATTACATATATTCAAAAAAAATTATAAACATTCATAATACATATAGGTATATAAATATCTTCGTCAAATGAATAATTTTTCAACTAGAAACACATTCTAATTATCATAATATAATGATATATGCACAAATAATAATAATAATAATAATAATAATAATATAAAAACATTTTAATAAAAATTCTCTCAAAGTGACTTTTGGAATAATAAAGATATACTAGTTCGGGTAACATAAATTTTTAATAAAAGTCTATGAATTTATTCTCCATTTTCTCATTCCAAAAGAACTCGAGAATTTTAAAGAACTCGTGCATGGTGACGCATAATTCATAATAAACGATTAATGAAAAATAATAATAAGAACAAAAATCAAATTATAAACATTTCCACAAAAAATTAAAGCAAATAAAATAGAAATTATACTAAAATTTCTCCAAAGACTGACTTTTGGGATAATGAGGATCTACTAGTTCAGGTAGCATTTTTTCATTCCAGAAGTTATCATCTTTGTCAATCCTGTGTAATATGTATAAATTCCATACATAAATTTTCTTACAAAAGATTCTAAATTTCCAGTAAAATTATTTCATAAACAAACTATGCAAATTTCACTTGACACTAACATCTTCTTCTTATTCTTCTTTAGCTTTTCCCATTCGTTAGGGTCGCTATTTTTTATTTTCTTCTTCCACCCATTTCTGTTTTACGTGTCGTTCTCATTCAGTTCCTTATCTCTCAAGTCTTCCGCAATACAGTCCTTCCATCTTATTTTTGGTCTTCCTCTGTTTCTTCAACCTTCTATTACTAAGCTATTCATTATTCATCCAATATCCTCTTCATTTCTCTTCATGACATTTTCAAACCAATGTAATTATCTCTCATGTATCTTTCTAGAAACTTAGAACACTAGAGTTATTTCCTTACCTATCTTTCCGTGTCTTCCCCAACATCTACTTCAACATCCTCATCTCTGCCACATTAATTTACTTTTTATTGATACTGATATCTGTCAAGCTGACTATATTAACAATTTTCATGGTTAGCATAGCTGGCTAAATTATAAAATTTAATTTCGTTATAATTCTTTAACTCCATATCTATTGAATATGAAGTATAAAATGCAATCAAATCGTATAGAGAATAATATATTCTTTAAGTTATAATAACGTTAAATGTCAATAAATCAAATTTAACTGTTAAATCTTCAAATGAGGCTACTTCCGGTTCACCAATTTTAACCAAAATCTAATCAGTTGTTCATTTAGATGTAAACTTGAGTACGAAAAAAATATAATTTTTGGAATCGTGGTATTGAAGTTATGCGATCTGAAACTTTCATCACACGCACACAGACACACAGACACATAGACACACACACACGCACACATACACACACACGCACACATACATACATACAGACATCATCGTAAAAATGGTAAAATCGTATTATAGGTACCCTAAAACCTGCTTATTCACTAAAAACTCATCATTGAATTTTTTGACTAAAGACAATACCTTCCGTCACCTTTAGATAAGGTAAACAATAATCTTTTTCACTTGATGCAACTGTACCTGTATTTGAAAATAATAATTGTGACTTTTTCAAAATCACTTTTTGGGTATCGGAAAGAATTGTACTGTAATTTATAATTTATTCTTAACTACTTCAAAGGGATTATTTTTTTTGCCGAAAATGGACATTTTGTTTCAATTAAACCTCTTTCAGGCCGAAATATAGGATAAGGCCGTCAGGTGTCGTTGCCAGAAAAGAATACTTTTTATCTGTTATTAAACCGAATTCTTTTATATTTAAACCACTTCTTTTTGTAAAGTCCTGTTTAGCAATTGATTCCTTTTCAATCCCGTAATGTATTGCCGCATTACCTCTAAATGGTTTATATAAATGATTAGTTACGTGTACGTGTTTAACTGTTCTTAAGTAATAAATTGTGACAAAATTAGATGAAATGTGAATTCTTCTTTCTGATACCCAAACTTATTTTAAATTTTCTTGTTCTTCTGCAGATTTACTAAGCTTCGACAAAAACAGATTATTTTTTTTTAAGAAAATCTTCAGCCTTTCTTCTTCCAGTCAGGTTTACGTGTATAAAGTAATTTTCTTCTGGAACGAGAATTACTTTTATTTGATTTCTGTCTTTGTAATTTTCTTAACTGAATTTTTTTTTGTATATATCTTAAAGCTTTATTGTTTAAGAGATTTATTAATTGCCCTGTGAAGTTCGAATATGTATTTTTTGGAACTACGGCGGATTCCCAGTGTAACGGTTTTTGAATACTAAAACATACTTACTTAAATGGTGGCATATATTCAATGATAAAGTTTACTTTTAGTTAAAAAAAATATTTTTTACATGTTTAATTAGTGTTACTGATGGCAGGAATGCATTAAAAGATGTTCGTGTTCGTATTGAAATAGTTTAGAAATCATAATTTTGTAATACATTAGTTATTTTATAGTCAAATTAAATTATTTAGTAACTTGTCACATTTTCTGGTGATTGTCAATGAATAAACATGTGTTCGTATTGAAATAATCTGTTGACCAGAATTTTGTGTTTCTTCTCTTTATTATAACGTAAGTTCTACGACTGAAAATACATGGACAACAGTAAGACTGGTGTGAACTTGTCTCTTGAAGTTAGACTTGTGACGTGAACACGCAGTGCGCAAGCGCTTATTTTTACAGCGAGACTCTCGCTCGAGAACGAGACGAGGCCCAAAAAAATGTACTAGAACGAGAGCGAGATTACTGATCCGAAAACGAGACGAGATCGATATTTTTTATTTGTCGTCTCGTCTCGCGTGCAACACTATGCTCAACAAAATGTACACTTTAGTTACACAGGAGATAGCCATAGAATATTATGTAAAGGGATAAAGGGTACATTTTGTACAGTAAGTGCAATAAGTTGAATTAACCATATATACAGGGTGTTTCCTTTAAAACAACCAGAGCTTTTTTGGGCGAACTAATGACTTTAGAGAAAAATGTTATATACAAAAAATTACCAGGAAAAAGGGCTTAATTTATGAGGAATAATAAATAAAAAATGCAACCAGTGGTTCTCAAACGGTAGAATAAAATTATATTTTTTTAAATGGCAACCTATATAAATTTTTTGTCCATTAGATAGAGAATTTTTTTCTGATTTCAACGATATAAATATGATATGGGGTTGTATAACAATTATTTCGAGAAAAATGATATTAAAAATCAGAAATAATTTTACAATATTGAAGTAGGCTATGCAATAAACAACTATTAATACGACTATTGCCTAGGTTACGATAGTATATTATTTTCTTATATCTAAAATAACTTGTTTTACTAAGAAATTCATAATAACAAATAAACTACATAACGAAGAAATATCAAAAAATAATAGTACTAACATAAAAAGAAAAACAATATGATGGAAATTATTTACAAATTTATGCAACCTTAGATATTTTTGGTATTAAAGATTAAAATAGTCTAAATTTGTTAATTCTTGCAACTGCAAAGCCATTTTTTTATTAATAAGTAATTAAACAATTACGAAAACAAACACTTAATAACGTAAGTAACAAAACTATCTGTCACCTGTATCATTTTTTTGCATTCTCTATCTAATGGACAAAAAATTTATATAGGTTGCCATTTAAAAAAATATAATTTTATTCTACCGTTTTAGAACCACTAGTTGAATTTTTTATTTATTATTCCTCATAAATTAAGCTCTTTTTCCTGGTAATTTTTTGTATATAACATTTTTCTCTAAAGTCATTAGTTCGCCCAAAAAAAGCGCTGGTTGTTTTAAAGGAAACATCCTGTATATAAAAAGATCACAATCATTACATGCCATAATATTTTTAAAAATATATGTAATCTCGTTGGTGGTTTTCAACAATAGCTCTACTCTGCGAATTTAAATCTTTGTTTTTACTTCCTTGTACGTAAGTAAAGGAAGTATGTATTGTAATCGCGAAAAATTTAGGTTTTCAGATTTCAGCGGAAATATTCATTTTGATCATCCCTGAATCCATTTTGACTAATTTCGTCGTGACGTCTGTACGTACGAACGTATCTCGCATAACTCAACAACGGTAAGCCGTAGAAAGTTGAAATTTTGTATTTAGGACTCCTATAACATCTAGTTGTGCACCTCCCTTTCTGGTTATTACACAATTTCCAGAAGTGGCACTTTACATGAAGCGTATAATAGATTTTAATGAAAAACTGTTTTAAAATATAATCCAAAACTTTTCAAATTTGGTATACAATACTTTTATGTCAATCGAAATAACATAATAGATTTTGGTTAAAATAGGCTAACCGGAAGTGGTACATTACTTGAAGTTGTTAACAGTTTTTCTTGAATAAAATGATTTTATTTTGATTTTAGAAATAAATGCTTCAAATAAAAGTTTTAGAGAATTAATTTCTGCATCTAGCACATCAAGTATTATTAAATTAGCCCTTTGTATAAGCGAGATATGTAAATTTAAAAATTATATACTTTTTACTTCCTTGTACGTAAGTAAAGGAAGTATTGTAATCGCGAAAAATTTCGGTTTTCAGATTTCAGCGGAAATATCCATTTTGATCATCCCTGAATCCATTTTGACTAATTTCGTCGTGACGTCTGTACGTACGTACGTCCGTACGTACGTCCGTATGTATAGTTCATCCAGGGATCATGTTCCGAAGACTCGTTATCGTTTTATTACGGCAGTACAATAGAGGGTCCCAATAGCCTGGCATGTGCTAGGGCTGTAATGAAAAATTTGAGTAGGGGTTTGAAATATTTCATTTCACACATTTTACTTTTCAAAACAGTAAAAAAAATTGTTTAATATTTAACTGTTTTAAAAAATATATTGTATAATCAGATTTCCGTGACCACCCAGGAGGTACTAATTGCGGACCGTTAATCTTTGTTTATAGTGGTGATTTCCCCAAGAGGCCTATAACCACATGTCATTTAAAAAAATATATGAATATTTATTCGGACATCGTGCACTCGTCCTCGTCTTCAGAATTGTTATCGGACATATCTGAATCCCTTAAAGATATAATTAATGGATTCACGTCTTTGTAAAGTGATATAAATTTATTTTCTTCTTTTATGATATGTTGAATACAGTTACTCCATTGTTGCTGGCCAATATTTTCAACTTCTTCCCTGACTAATTGAACTACACTAGAATTTAATTGTGGTGATACATTTTTTGATCTAACATTGTTTTTTAGTTGGCTCCAAATTAACTCAATCGGATTGAATATGCAATAATAAGGTGGTAAACGTAATATTTTATGCCCTGCCTGTTGTGTGAACAATATTATTAGCATAAGAATTATGTATTGTTCGTACTATATATTGTTTAGTAAAATCATCTATTTTGTCAGTATCTTAATCTTTTCGAACTCTTTTAGGTACCGGACCACCTATTCTGATAATTTTTTTAACAGTTTTATCACATACCTTTGTTAGTTGGCAAGTTTTCTTAAGAGCAACTGATTCTTCATATTCCTCCAAAAGTCCATTGTAAACATTCAACACGATTTGTTGTCCATGTTCGTGCAAAAAAGGTTTAAATATATTAGGCGATGGTAATACACTTTTACTAGCACTTTCTAATTCTTCGTTTTCTTCCCAAGGGCGAAACATTGTTAACGTTGTTGACTGTTGAATTTAATTTAACAAAACAAAAAACACTTTCAGCCTTCGTACACTAGTTAAGAGGTACAAATGACAAGTGAAAATAATTAAACTCACCACCTATTTATATACCTACATAGCCACAAATAACGGTTTTATAATCCTTTGGAGACAAGTTCACAGACCTTATAATAAGCTATAAGAAAATTAGGGAAATTCTAAGTTCAAAAGATTAACGCATTAAAATTTTAGATATTAGCAAATACAGCCCTGGTAATAGGTTTAGAAAATCTGAAAAGTGCAGTCTTGGTCTACAGTCAAATACTGGGCGTAAAATATATACCAGCATTGCAAATACTGAACTGGTCGACTGTACGGACCGAAATATTTTGGCATTGCGGTTTTAGCTATTGTGAACCCATAATAAAACGATAACGAGTCTTCGGAACATGATCCCTGGATGAACTATACGTACGTACGTACGTCCGTACGTACATATCTCGCATAACTCAAAAACGGTAAGCCGTAGAAAGTTGAAATTTTGTATTTAGGACTCCTATAACATCTAGTTGTGCACCTCCCTTTCTGGTTAATACACAATTTCTAGAAGTGGCACTTTACATGAAGCCTATAATAGATTTTAATGAAAAACTGTTTTAAAATATAATTCAAAACTTTTCAAATTTGGTATACATGACTTTTATATCAATCGAAATAACATAATAGATTTTGATTAAAATAGGCTAACTGGAAGTGGTACATTACTTGAAGTTTTAATAGTTTTTCTTGAATTATTTTGATTTTAGAAATAAATGCTTCAAATAAAAGTTTTAGAGAATTAATTTCTGCGTCTAGCACATCAAGTATTATTAAATTAGCCCTTTGTATAAGCGAGATATGTAAATTTAAAAATTATATACTTTTTGTTTTTGTAATGCTTGCTATGGATTAGGACAAAAAAATAAAAAAAAAGTTCATGTCAAATTACGTTAAATACGAGCAATTTTATGATTTGTACAATAACAAATATTATATTTTTATTGTGAAATTAGTCATATTCATTGTTGTAATCAAATATTTCTTTGTTGTAATCAAAACTCTCTTTTAAAAAAACCGGGTTAGATTAACGTTAATTTAAGAATGATAGTAGTAAATGAATTATTTTTTGTTCTATATCAAAATATATCTCGGGCTTGGCTTAAGCCTGTCAATATTTTGTAATTTAATTATTAAAAAAATATGTATAGTATAATAATCGTACAAGGAAGTCGTGTGGTGTCCACATGAGATTTTTTGTTTTTGTAATAAAGCTTGCTATGGATTAGGACAAAAACATAAAAAAAAATGTTCATGTCAAATTACGTTAAATACGTGCAATTTTATGATGCGTACAATAACAAATATTATATTTTTATTGTGAAATTAGTCATATTCATTGTTGTAATCAAATATTTCTTTGTTGTAATCAAAACTCTCTTTAAAAAGAACCGGGTTAGATTATGGTCGCTATATATCTTACTGTTTTGAAGTTAAAATTAATTGTAATTTATTTATTAAAAAAATATGTATAGTTTAATAATCGTACAAGGAAGTCGTGTGGTGTCCACATCAGATTTTTTAATCTTGTGTTAAAAGACTTTTTTTATTGCCCAAATAATGTCTAGACTACTGCGATTGCGCAGCCACTCTTGATGCGTTTACCTAGCTATACGGAGTTGGGTCGTCTCAGCCTGAGCGCGTGAGCCTATAGTACAACTATCAGACGGTTTGATTCAGACCGTCGATAGTAGCAGTAGAGAAAGAATTTATTGTAACATATTAACAGTGTACGTACATGCAGCAAATCATATTTTTCCCCTCCTCCTACTACACTTCAGTTATGGCAATTCTGAAATCGAACTCTAGGTATACTATGTAGGTGTACAATCAATCTATGGTAGAACTAACCTCATAGATAGTAAATCTGATAATAATTTTTGTTTTACATGCGTTCTATAAGAACTGGAGCCCCTTAAAACTGACTGCAAAAAATTCTGAGTACGCCCCTGCCTGCGCGTACAAAGCATAGATGCAAACTGCGAGCGCATGCGGGGAGAGGGACCGCAACGGACAGGTGCGAGCCGTAACAGAGAGAAGACATGTAAAAGACTGTTAATTATTTCATGTGTTAATTTTGTGAACTATAACCCTTCATTGTTAATAAATAATTAAGTTTCAAATAAATACACTTATCTGTTATATGTTCCTGGGGTTTAATAGTGATTTATCACACTGAACAATTACGTCATAGTTCAAAATTTTATAACAAAATAAAAATCAAATGTGTTCTCTGGAAACAATGTTGATTGACATTAAAGGTTTTTTACATAGGCGAACAATTTGTATTTTGTTTATTTGATGTTCTCAAAATATCAATTATTTTACTAACCAAGAAAATGCTGACATGCAACAGTGTTGATAAACATGTAGTTTGTCATTATGAAAGTCTGAAATGATCATATATGTCAACTGGAACAGGTGTGATATTTTTTCCAGAGAACACATTGATTTTACTTTTTTTACAAAATCTTTAGCTTTGACGAAATTGGTCAGTTTTATAGGGCTCCAATTCTTGTAGAAAACAAGTAAAACAAAAATTATTGCCAGATTTACTATCTATGGGGTTAGTTCTACCATCGGTTAAGCGAATAATTTTTTTAATTTTACGTTTTTCGTGCCCAAAAAACTTAGTTTAAAGAGGTAATAAAAATGGATTTCAGATTTTATAGTATGTGAACATTTCAAAAAATGAATATCGAGTAAACTGTCAACCAAGCAATATGGCAAAAAACTGTATTTGATAGTCAATCTGTATGAACTACGTCTTCAAATTAAGTTTACTTGCTCACCAATAGCGTAAATTTAAAAAAAATTAACAATAAAAAATATCAAAATTTCATACTCTAAAATTGCATGTTTGACAGTTTACTGTCAACCAAGTAATATGTCAAAAAACTGTATTTGACAGTTAATCAACGCTCATTTCTTGAAGTAGCGCATACTAAACCTGTATTTACTACGTCTTCAAATTAAGTTTACTTGCTCACCAATGGCGTAAATTTAAATTTTTTAACAATAATAAAAACAAAATTTGATTCTCTAAAATTGCATGTTTAAATTACCCGATAAAGGAACTGATAATATTTGAAAATAACTGTTTTCTCATGTTATACAGTCCATACGATGTAACATGGCGAGTTGGGGCAATTCACATTATCACTGCGGTAATGGGGAAGTTATAAAATCCATAGGCGTACCGAAGAAGAATGAAGTTCAATAAAATTACAAATATTACAAAAAAAAAGAAATTATTTATACAAAAAAAAATATTACAAATATTGGAATGAATTATTTATTATATAAATCATATTATAATTAATTATTTTTTAAATTAATAAAGTTAAGAAAATAAAATTTCTATTGCTATTGAAAAAAAATGCACCAACGTTTATGTATTATGTATGAATATAACTTCTTGGGTTGAAAAGTACCTGACACCCCGAGTTTGAGTATATTAGAGTGAAATTTGCTTTGTGTAAGGCAATAAAACATTGTAAAATCACTATTTCACTTCTGAAGCTGTGCGGCATCGAAGTAAAAGTAAATATTTGATAAAACGCAACTTAGGAATAGTGAACTGAATTACATTCTTTTAGCTCGCCAAGTTACATCGTATGGACTGTATACCTATATTCAAAATTTCTCAGATCATAAATATTAGATTTCACAAATTTTGTAGCCGATGTATTGTTCAAAATATTAATATGTCACCTGCTCCGCTCTCCGCTATCCATATTATAAGGTCAGTGGTGAATATCAAGCCTGTTTTCGATTCGTGCGGTCAGATTCTTATGCGCAATTGAAAGGGCGGTCGTGGTCGTGGAATCGTGGAAACGGCGTCGGAAAGCGTCGCTTGCGTCCGAACGGGACGCAAACCTTTTTAGAGCCACTTACTTGGCTATCACGTACGCTCGCTCAACCGTGATATGCATATATTTCAACCGATTGCGTAAATCTTATCTTTTTGCTACTGGATTTGAAATAATTCTCCTAAATGTGAAAGGGATTGCAAATATTGTTGTTTATTATTTACAATGACAAAAATGGTTTTAGAAGTACAACTTCTTTAGTAAGTGTCTATCAGTTAAGTTTTAACTACATATTTACAGGTCCGAGGAACTATATTCATTTTGAGGACTCCATTGCCCTCATCTAGTGCGTGCAACAAAAATTTGCATCTCATGAAAGTGATAAATGAATTACAATATAAATCGTATTTAATAAAGATTGTTCAATAACGGCAATTTTTATAATTAACATAACAAAAGTATATTTCAATTATGATTGAGACAAAATTCTTATTGAATTAAATATACAAGTGTTTCTAAGGCTGTATAACAAACTTTAAGGGTATGTAACATTGAACGTACTGATCATGAATCATATTTTTTTTATTTAAATTCGTAAATTGAAAAATGGTTTCAAGCAAATAAACAATTTTAGCCTACTAGTTTGATAGCTACTTTTAAAATTATAATATTTTACAAAAATATTATAAACTAATGAGTGAATATTAAATGATATTGTGTAATACACATTATAAACCATTATTTAACTAAATTTATTAATATGTATTACGCTTATGAACACTACATAACAAATTGTTTCTTTTTTTTCGTATCGGTATATGACAACTAGATGGTACCCAAATTATTAATGTTTTGCAAACTAGGTACTGCTAATTTTACTATTTATAAAAATCAGTATGTCTAATACTATATATATATATATATATATATATATATATATATATATATATATATATATATATATATATATATATATATATATATCGTTATCGCATGCTACATTTTGCCAGGTGTTGCCATTGCAGTATGCGACCATGCTACAAAAATTGCTTGTTGCGGCTTGTAGCATGTCGATCCACAGCATATGGAAAAATAGGCAACATTAGGTTTGTTCATAGAACGATTTGAAACCGTCAGCAACCGTCAGAGGCATGCGCAGTTGCATAAAAGCGTTCGCAGAGTCACAAATTTCCAACTCTAATTATTAGTTCAATGTTCATAGAAACTTTCTGACTGGTTGCTGATCGGTTGCCAACTATCAGAATAATTTCCAACTCGGTCGGAAATTTTAAATTTGAGGCATGCGCACTTACACTGTTTTGACAATACATTTGTATTTGTTTTGATGAAAGGTTTTGATTTCATTTAATGTTTGGTTATATACTTACAAATAAATTAAATTAGTGAAATAAATATTTTACGGTAAGTAAATCATTGTAAATTAATAAATAAAATAATAAAAGACTGACTCACTGACAAGTGTCACTACAGTGATCGATAATATCGATATATTTACTACCAAAATTAAGCAGAGACATTTATTATTCATTTTAAAAAGTTAAGTGACATAATGCTGTTCACAGAAGAATTCAAACAGTTTGATTTGCAACCAGTTTGAAACCACGCATGCGCACTCAAACTCAAACTCCAACCGTTGGAAATATGTTCTATGAACAAACCTATTATTCGTGCGTCTCCAAATTTTTATTTACTCATCTTGTGTTTATTGTGATGGAATAGATAAACGAAAAAACTGTAATATTTATAGAAGATTACCGAAATAAGGAAATACTTTGGAATCATCAATTAAGCAATTTTAAGAGTAACAGTAACTATCTTGAGATAAGTTTCGCTGTGCAAACAATTGTCTATTCCACCACCGTCGCCTTTTTTTTCTTTTTTACTTGTTGAGTTAAAACGAAATACGCCGCAGCTACAATTACATCCGACATTTTAAAATGTTGCACTCAACTGAAGATAATTAATTGCTTTGGTATCAATGGTCTATCGCATACTACAAGTCGCAATAAGCTGATTTTTGTGTGATCGGTAACAAATTGTAGCATGCTAGATACCTGTTGCCAGTGGTTGCCTTGGTGTAAGGTCGCCTTTAAAGATATACAGGTTTAGAAACAACCCTGTATTCGACCAATGAATATAATATAACATTTTCTTACGGATTTTTTTTCTGAGAAAAACCTTTATAATAAAATCAATCCATCAACTTTTCTAGAATAACAAAAGATTTCCAAAATTGTCTGTGCCTAGTAGGTACATCTATAATGTAAACCATATTGGCTTAATATAGCTCGCAAATATTTTTTTGTTGTTTATTTAAAGTAATTATAATATGCATATACATGAAAACATAAAACAATACAAGTGTAAATAAAGATAAATATAAATAAAAAAAAATATATAATTTGGCCTCGACAATTCAGGTGCCCGATGTGACCCTGGTATGTACTGAAAAATGTTCACTAGGGCGTATATTAGTATTTCGAGAATAATTTCTACTCATACATACATATATGTACATACATATACCTAAATAAAATGAATATATCATCATTGTTTTCTCATTGCTCGGTAAAAGCAGTTGAAAATAATCTCATTCCAACCACTGTAGGAGTTTGTCATGTTTAATTGAACTTCGTAGTAATTATGTCATTTTATTAAATCAATAAACAATCAGTCTATTGTCGATTTTGAGAGTGAACAGATGTGTATTTACTTTTTGCGAATTTTTATACGATGTTTGTAGAAATTAATGTTTAAACGAATGTATTTATTTGCACGTATATGGTCTTCCTTACTTGAAGATGGTATACATAAGTGTGTACCGAAACGTTGGTTTTATAAGATTAAATCCTGTAATATTGATAATTTAAGTATTTCTTAACAGCTAATTTATTGTTTAAGCTTTCAAATATTTCAATTCTTCTAATTTAAATAATCATTTACCAGTTTAAATTAACTTTAAGTGCCACCATTCTTAAAAAAAATTGGCTCTAGAGGCCACCACCAGTTTTTCACTGCAAGAATACAGATTATGAAAATAATTAATTTTACGTTAATTAGAGCAAATTTAATTTGTGGTGACACATTGATTTCGCGCGGCCTCCTGCTTTGAAAATTGTCCAAAACGGCTGTGTGAGACCAACGTGTCGCCACGCCATTTCATGTCTGAACATGTTCGAATGCGTCATCTATTTACTCGTAATTGCACGTTCTGTGCGAAACTTGTTAGTATTCGTTTCTCTTTGAATATGAACAAATGCATATATATATATATATATATATATATATATATATATATATATATATATATATATATATATATATATATATATATATATATATATATATATATATATATATATATATATATATATATATATATATATATATATATATATAGGTGAAGGGTAATTGCGACTGTAATTAGTTAAGGAAACTGGATAGTGGGTTTGACAGTCAGAAAATTGTAGGCTTAAGTGGAGTACACTCTTTTTAATTTGTCAAGCTTTCGGTTATAATTTTAACCACCTGTAATACAATAATGAAAACTTACAATACGATCAAAAATAGTTTAGGTAATAAGTACTCACATTAGTTGAGATTTTTTGAAATATATATATATATATATATATATATATATATATATATATATATATATATATATATACAGTAGAGCGTCAATAATCCGGATTAATTGGGACCGGGCCCCATCCGGATTTTTGACGTGTCCGGATTTTCGAAATGAACCAACAAAATACTTTTTGGGTGTCTTCAACGCAAAATATTAGCTGCAATCGATCATAAATTACTGTGATGTTTAGAGAAGAGGGGGGAATAAATGAAACTATTCATTATTAATAAAAAAATACATATGTTTTAGTCGTTTTTGTTGCTGTATACAAACATTGTTCCTTTACAAGCAAATTTTTTTTTCACCAGAATCGAATCCAGGCTCTTCTGTATATATATATATATATATATATATATATAAGCTATAAGTTTTTTTTAATTAATTCACTTTTGAATTATTAGTATATAATATACTATAATCTATCCTTTATAGTCAGGACTATTAATGTTTATTGCGTATGAAGTTGGGCTAAATACTATAGAACTATTTATCGTCAAGAATATATAGGCGGCAATGCATGCATTTATCTAATATTATATTTTACATTCCTTTTGACCTGTTATCGACGTTCATCTTCCACACTTATACAGACTCATCAGCGTCGGACTGGCCCTTTAGCACGCGTTCCGCTAAGTGATATAAAGTACACCTTATCATTCCAATCACAACAATTATCACAGGCGTGCATTATCATCTAATAAGAGAAAGGAGGGGGGCAGAAATAAGGTCATTCCCAAGTCCCAGACTTGGGCAGGTGCTCCAAATTTATATTAAATGCAGCCTAACACCTTGTGGGTTCCGGTATCCCTATAAAAAAGTAGACATAATTTAATGCACAATATACTCATCATTGAAATTTATGACATTTGAAATATGTACTCAAATTAACCTGCATTTAACATTTCAATTACAAAATATATACAAAAATCTACGCATAAACATAAGTTGTATTAATAACGAATATTGATTTCCGAAAGATAATTAGAAATTAACTCATTTTAATGATAGTGTTTGTTATAATTTGGCTACAGCGCTATTTCCATAATACTGATCAAAGTTATGATATTAACTTATGTACAATACCTATTCACAAAACTTTATTTTTCTTAAAAATAAATTCAAAATGTGTCATCGTTACTAGACTAATTGTAAAACTTTGTATCATGATTGATAACTTGTTTATTTTCATACTCCACGGAAACTTAGTTATACATGCACATGAATCTTTTTACAAGACACATATTGGGTACAATACACATTTAGGTTCAGTTATTTCCAGTTCTTCCTGAAAATTTTTAGGCCAGACTAATATTTCTTTTTCGAAATCTTTCATTATTAAATTAATCGGCAGTGTTGAATCTATGAAATTTGATTAGTTGCTGATACCCTTAACGATAAATAATGTCAAATGTAATCTTAAAATGTACATATTTAAAACATCAAAGAGTAAAAGAAGATTCAATTAAATAATTCTGCCTGATCCCGCGTAATAATGCAACCTTCTATCATGAAAAGATTTCCCATCCCTGTGTTAAATAATTTTTTTTTCTATTTCGGTGTCCTTATCTTATAAGTCTATAAACGCACTGAAAACACGTCGTTAAGAAGATCTATATACACACTGTTTTTGGCACTTTTCGTTTTCTAGAGCTGGTATGAGTGATTTAGAAACTGACAAAAGAATGACATAAACCACAAATTATTGTCACTCAACATCATGAAAAACCCTATTTTCATCTTTGAATTTATTGGAAAGCGTTACCAATATAACTGCTAAAAAAGGCCAAGTCAAATTATGGACAAGTCGCATTTTAAAAGAAAAATTACAAAATTACCGTATTTGAGGAAATAGTATAAAAAAAAACATGTTTTATTATCATAAGGCCTGTTAACGCACTCTTTTGTAAAACTTGGACTTATTAAACTTGTTTTTTTTTTTTAATACAACTTGAAACGTATCAGTATTTCGAAAGAAAAAATAAAGTGAAGAAAAGAAATCCTGTTTATTTATTTATAAATTGTTCTTTACATAGTTTAAAAATAACCTTAATCATACTATTAAACGTTTAAAACTTTCATTCTTTGGGCAAACTAGGAGTTATATTGCACCGCTAACTACCGATTCTAAAAATTAAAAGGTTAAGCAATTGGAAAAGTGTCAAATTATGTTACCTAGAGTTCCATAAACCGTTGATTCAACAAACATTTAAGCCAGTTATGTTTGGGTAAAATTACGCGTAAAATTCCGTCCGTACGAAGGGCGAGGGCGAATCAATGGGTAGCAGTCGCAGTTTCGCAATCCTCTCAGTCTGTACTCGGCAAGAGCACTTCAAGACATAAAAATAATTTTCGTGTCACAGTGCTGTGGCTACGTTTGAAATTTATACGTAATGAGAGTGGTTATGAAAAAGTTTTAATGGCTGCTTTTAGATTTTAATTGTCTCCTTATTATTTTTCTTTTGAGATTTAATGTTGAGTTGGAATTAATTTGTCTACTGTTGTTTGCAACTGCTGACGTGGACACTTCAGATTCTGTTTTGGAGACTTGCTGATGCGATGCGCAATGAAAATATTCACTTTTATTTTTCTAATGCGGATCAATGCACGCATTTTATAATTATCTGCTAAAAACTATTAAAAATAATCTATTTTTATTAATATTATCAATAGGATGTATCGTTTTCTTTTCAAATGTTATTTTGTTGCCTTAATTTACGTTTTGTACCCAAATTAGTTAAGTAAGTTAAAAGCTGGACAATAGGTTATTTTTATAGCTTATCTACAAGTTATACTCCTTAGCGTTAGTAGCTGTAAATGCGCTTTTAAAAAAAATTAATACCTGTAGCTATTCTACTTTTGCTCAAAAATCTGTAAATTGTAGCTAAATACAGTTAAGCTACTTTCAGTAGCTTATAGTTACATTTTTAGTCTGTTGCTACTTTTGTCTTTAGTGATGAATTATTTCTGAAACTAGCGTTTTCCATTTGTACATTTAGATTTACACTCAGTGCATCTTGATGTCATTCTCGACACAGGTAGTTGTTACAACACATGCGTAATTCATTTTTAATAAAACATGTAAAAGTCCAGTGCAAGTTTGTTAACTGTCGTTGTCAAATAGGGAGAACGGAGGACATTCCAATAATTCTTCTATTATTAAACTTATTTTTTTTACATCCATTGTACTTACACACTCATTTTTTACAACTTCAAAATGTATGAATTTGACAGACTACAATGGCAACAACTGACGATCGTAGTAAGAGCAAGAAAGTGCGCAAGATTCAGTTGACTCGAAAAGTATAAATGAAATACGTAAAACTCAGCTAGTGCGCACTGATTATATAAATGGAAAACGAGTTATGTACTCATTGCAAAAAAGTTCGCACTAAATATATAAATGGAAAACGCTAGAATACTTTTAAAAGCGAACAAATATGAATATTAGAATCTTTAACTCCGTACCTCCATAGGTAGGTAATATAGATACTTATAGGAAACTAAATACGAAATTTCGTGTACAGACATTTTAGTGAATAAGTACGAATTAATTACAAGCAGCAATATTTTTTTTGTCAATGCAAGACAATTTTTCTTAATCACAATAAAGTTTTCTTTACCATGTGGCTTAACTACATTTTCTGAGTAGGTTGTCCAGCTCTGAGCTCTGAGTACGATCAAATACTTGATATTTTTATTTTGGGCCTTCTACATCAACCAGAATTAGAAGCGAACCTATGTACTTCATGTCCAACCATTAAATGCAGTATACTAACGTGAACGGCTACCTCACCAAATCTCGTGCCCCCTAGTAAAACGTTCCCTTCGCACATCTAGTAGAAAAGTAAAACGGCGATTACTGCGTTTCCCTTCGTTATGGCGAAGTTAGCAGAGTTATTATGTGGTCTAGTCACCCCTACTCCCCATTCCTACAACCATGTTAGCAAACTCAAAAAACAAAAGGAGATAAATAAATATTAAAGTTATGAAATTGTGTATTGTAGTGGGGTAGCAGCACATTTTCTAATTTATTTTTATTTTGTCTGAAAAAATGGTTCAAGTATTTATTTTTTCTATTTCGGTGTTACAAGGCGTTTTCGTAAAGTCTATCGAATTGATCCGATGTAATCTGTAGCGTTCGTAAAGTCAATTGGATTAATCTGACGCATTCGTATCGTAAACTCAATCCGATCAGTCAGACCGACCAATCGGATCAAGAATTTCAATTCTGATCCATGTGCAGGGTTAGTACAGATTTCGCGCGCAAATTTAAAACTTTAACATATTTGTGTTCAGAAAATGTATTTATTTAAATGTTCTCGTTTATAAACATTGCAGCACTATAGTAAGTTCGCATTTTGTGAAGTCTTTATGAGTTATTTCGAACAAATAAATGACCACATGAAACAATTTCTGATCGAAACTTTTGATTCAAGTGGCCTTTCAGTCTCACTTGAGTCGTCGTATATAAAATTATAGACAACTGCAGAAACAATCGCTAGTCTCTTATCCATTTTAACAAGTTAAACGTCTATAACGTCGGGTATAAACGTCAAAATCATATACAGATCTGACGCGTTCATAAAAGCTTCGACAATCGGATGGATCTGATATATCTGTGACGTCATCAAACAGATCCGTCGGAGAGCTCCGACTGATTTTACGAAAACGCCTCGTATAGGCTATAAAAGCACTGCAAACACGTCTTTTATAGGATCTATAAGCGCAATGTTTAATACAATTTATTAATGTGTACAATCAGACAAAATTCACAATACATAATGTAACGTTTTTATTTATATGGGTGAAGTGTAAATAATCGGAGAAATATTATTAGTCAAAATAATACGTTTATTAAACCACAAATAATTAAGGATTAAATATTAAAAGATAATAAAAGTAAGTAACACTATGATTAAATAATTAGAAACACTAAGACTATTATTAAATGCTTAAACACTACGATTATTTATCTATACAATATTTATATCACTACACTTATTTATATAACCACATTTATTTATGTTAACAACAGGTAAACTGTATATTTATATCACCAAGTTCATCGCTCGTTGCTTATATATATCAGACAGTCTCTCCGCTTTCTTTCGACCGGTATTTATACAAATTATATCATTCTAGAACCCTCTTAAGCCACAATGACCTGTATACAAAAGAAGTGGGTCACGGCGTAGTTAACCTCTAGCCGGCGCGTCGCGGGGATTTCAACATCTGGGAAATTCCGGGATTACGTCATCGCTCTGGTACATTCTTTCAGCGGCGCACGTATACTTTTCTGTCCGGGGCGCACGTCACACTGCCCCCCCTCCTTAAGACTGTTTCGTCCCGGAACAGTTCTTGATGACGAAATCTACATGTATTACCCTTGGTACATTTGGACGTCTTGAAGAAGTGACAGTCGATGGTCCGCTGGTGTTCTTCTTTCTGTTCGTTAGGGTTAAAGCTGCAGACGAGAATTTCAATACCAGTATAGCGGAAGAGGATCTGTAACATGCTTGTATGTTACAATCCAATCCAAACCATCTAGTCCACAGCCTAACTTCGGTACTGCCAACTTCAAAATGTCATTCTCTAGCAGATGATCCTTCTGGTACGAGCGTGGTTTTGTGACCAGGTAGTAGATATACCGCTGCTGTTCTGTATTGTTATCCCTCAGTCGTAGCGTCTTCCCGACGGATGGACCTTGGTTGGCCAGTTCTTGTAGTCTTAAAGACTGACGCTATGCCGCGTGACATCTTTACGTCTTCCAATACGCAGTGGCCGAGGGAGTAATCTGAAGATACGGTGAACAGGTCTCGATGTTCTTCTGTCGTCACGCCATACCGCGCCTTGTGACCAAAGGAATATTGTTCCATGAAGTCTTCAAAAGTCGGTTCCAGGGCTATGATCCGACGAACCATTGCTCCATGATGGTTTTCGTTGTTGTCACCGGCGAAAGGGGTTAGCCGATTAAAGTGTACTGCTCTGGGCTTCCCGGTAGGTGCTTTCCTAATCCTGTATATCACGTCGTTTATTCTCTTAACGACGTCATATGGACCTTCCCAATTTCTTTGTAGCTTTGGTGATAAACCTCGGCGCCTTTGAGGATTGTAAAGTCACACTAAATCCCCTGGTTGGTATCCACCTTTTTCTGCCTTTATGTCATACTGGTCCTTCATCCGGTCGCTGGCAGCTTGAGTGTTTGTGCGGACTTGTTCATGAATGTCGTCCATTCTTCTCCGTAAGTCCGTTACGTAATCTTCCGCGGCCAGATCTTACGCAGGTTTTCTGCCGAACACCAAGTCACATGGCAGGCGCAACTCACGCCCGAATAAGATGTTCGCAGGACTTTGCCCTGTGGTTTCACGCACGGATGATAAGCCATTAAGAACAGATGAAGATGTCGGTCCCAATCTCTTTGGTGGTTGGACACTACCTTCGACAAATATCGGTTGATCGTTCTGTTCATGCGTTCAACCATACCATCGGACTGCGGATGTAATGCAGTTGTCCTCATTTTATTAATCCCTAATATCTTACAGATATTTTGGAAAACGGCAGACTCAAAATTTATTCCCTGGTCGGAGTGAAGATCACGTGGAATCCCGAATCGGCATAAACACTCTTTTACTAAGGTTTCGGCGACCGTGGTAGCTTCCTAGTTGGGTAATGGATAGGCTTCAACCCATTTGGTGAAGTAGTCCATGACAACCACGATGTATTTATTTCCGTCTTCGCTTTCTGGAAATAGTCCGGCCACGTCAATCGCAATGCACTCAAATGAACTGCCCACGTTGTATTGACGCATTGGAGCTTTTCGTCGTCTATGAGGGCCGTTGCTTCCAGCGCAAACCACACATTTCTTGCACCAGTCTTTAACGTCTTCCTTGCAGTTAACCCAGTAAAATCGCTGGCGCAATCTATCTAATGTTTTGTTGACTCCAAAATGGCCTCCCCCAGATCCGTCATGGATCTCTTTCAACACGTCTGGTATTCTATTCTTAGGAATAACCAACTGAGTTCTCTTCTCAGTTCCATCGGTATTTTCCACCAAACGCTTTAACAGGCCATCCTCAATCACCATTGAGTCCCATTGCGCCCAGTACGATTTTACACTCTGTGAGTGAGGTGCAACGTTTTCCCAGACTGGTTTGCTATCCTTTGCTTTCCATTCCAGTATAATTTCCAAATTCGGGTCATTTTCTTGGTCTTCGCGTAGTCCATCGGGCTGCCAACTATCATCGACTACTGTTGTCCTGGCGACGGTAACATGTTTCTCTTCCAGTCGACTACAATGCTTGCAATCATCTTTGCATGGCCTTCTGGATAAGGCGTCGGCATTACGATGGCTGGTACCCTTCCTATGATCAATTTTGAAATCGTATTCTTGTAGTCTTTCAATCTATCTAGCCACCTGACCTTCAAGATTCTTCAATTGTAGCAGCCATTTTAATGCAGCATGGTCAGTTCTAATCAGAAATCTTCTCCCGTACAAATATTTGTAGAAATGTTCCACGGATTTCACGACTGCCAAGAGTTCTTTTCTGGTCACACAGTAATTCCTTTCTGGTTTTGACAAGGTCTTACTAAAGTAGGCAATAATCTTTTCATGCCCGTCTTGTATCTGGGAAAGAACGCCACCAATTCTGACGTTGCTGGCATCTGAGTCTAGTATGAATTCTCCTTCAGGTAAAGGATAACTCAAGACGAGTGCGCTTGTCAAAGCATGTTTTAGTTTTTTAAATGCAGCTTTACAGTCCATTTCCCAGATAAATCTTCTTCCTTCTTCAGTAAGCCTTGTCAGTGGCTTGGCTATGTTGGCAAATCCAGGTACATATCGTCGATAATAGGTACACAAACCAAGAAAACTTCTAAGTTTTTGTCCCTAGGTGCTGGCCAGTCTTTTACAGCCTTTATCTTCTCCTAGTCAACTGCAATACCCTTACCGGAAACCACGTGTCCAAGGTAATGAACTTCTCTTTGAAACAGGTGACACTTATTCGGGCTAAGTTTCAGGTTAGCCTTCCTCGATCTCTGGAAAACCTCTTCCAAATTCTTCATGTGGTCCTCGAATGTCTTACCAACCACAATAATATCGTTGAGGTACACTAAACAGGTTTTCCAAGATAGCCCAGCCAATACTGTTTCCATGAGTCATTCAAACGTTGCGAGAGCATTGCAGAGCCCAAACGGCATTACGGTGAATTGCCAGAGTCCTGTACCAATGGTGAAGGCTGTCTTCTCCTTGTCTTTTGGATCCAAATCTACTTGCCAGTAACCGCTCTTTAGAGCCAAAGTGTCTAATGTGTCGTCTATTTGAGGTAGCGGGTAGCTATCCTTCTTCGTCATGTTGTTGAGTTGACGATAATCGACGCAAAATTGTGTAGAGCCATCCTTCTTCTTCACTAACACCACTGGTGAAGCCCAAGGACTGCTTGAAGGTTCGATTACCCCTTCCATCTTCATGTCCTCGATTATTCTTTCCGCTTCCTCACGCTTCGCCAGTGGTACTCTTCTTGCTGGTTGGCGGATGGGTCTTGCGTCTCCGGTGTCTATTTTATGGTGAAATATATTAGTTCTTCCGTTGGCTTTCTTGACATATTGGAACACATCTTGAAACCTCCAAATTAAATCCTTTGCCTTGGTTCTCTGGTCGGCGGTCACTTCTTCAAACGATGTTGTCAATTGATTGATTAACGTGTCTGGAACTTTCTGAGATGTGTTCCCTTTAGCCTTTACAGTTCGGATAAACGAGGATACTTCCATGCATTCTCTTACAATTGTTCCTCTCTTCAGAACAACAGGATAGAAATTTACGTTCATTATTCGAACTGGTATTACCTGACTGGCTTTGATCAGTACCAGTTTTGACGTCATCATTTCTGGGTTCAAGCATAACAATATTTCCCTCACAGAAAGTATCATCTAATTGTGCTTTCACAATAGTTTCACTTCGTTCTGGAAGGGTAACTTCTTCGGCCATTAGTACACGCACAGCCTTGTCGTCTCGTGGATTTAATATGAGTTCTTCTTCATTGACCATCATCACTCCATTCTTCAGGTCAAGTTTAAAACCGTGCTTTGTCATTGCGTCCATACCGAGTATTAATTCATCTTCAACTTCAGCTACCAGCGCACGATGTTTAAAGGAGGTGTTTCCAATAGTGATGGTGACATCTACTTCTCCTAATGCGGTAGCTTGTTCTCCCGTCGCTGTGCATAATCGCTACTTAGTTGGTTGAAGATTCGTCTTGCCAATTTTCTTTGCCAAGTCGGGTCTAATTATAGTCTTTGTCGCCCCCGTATCCAGTAGCATTTTCACTGGCCTTCCATTAATAAAGCCGTCCACGTAGATGCTATTGGCTTTATGATGAAGGGATGCGACATAACTGATGGATTGTGGGGCTACTAGATTACGGGTCGACAGTTGCCCCTTCACATCATCCCGATTTAGTTTTCCGACTCCTTGTCTTTTGTCGATTCCGTCTTCTTTTGCATTTTTCTGCAAAGTCTCTGCGGATGGCCCAGTTCAGCGCAATTCCAACAGCGGAATTTCTTTCTTCCGGTAAAGACTTCACTTGCAATTCTTCGCATTGTCTCTTCTAGATCTTCAATGTTTTCCTTTCTCTCAGCATCTATATTTCGCACTCGCGATTGATTTCGTGAAGCTTGTTTGGCAGCTTCATGTTCTAATGCATATGAGAGTGCGTCAATTAAAGTTTTTGGACGGGCCAATCGCAATGCTTGCTGAGTTTCGTTGTCTCGAACACCATAGATGAATGATTGTGTAGCCAGGCATTCCAAAACGCTATCAGGAGCTGTAGGATGTGCGAGACGAACCAAACGGGCTACGTCGACTTCAAATTCTTGCAGGCTTTCTTTTGGATTCTGATACCGATTTCTTAATTGCGTCTGGTATACCTGTTCCAGATGCGCATTGCCATATCGCATATCCAATCGCTTGATTAGTTGGTCATAGTCTTCTTGTTCTTCTTCCTTCAGCGTTTGTAAGATATCGATGGCTTCTCCGCGCAACGAGTCAGTCAACGCCGTAGCCTTCAACTCGGACGTCCAATTATTTGCTTTTGCGGCAGCATCAAATTGTTTTAAATAATTTGGCCACGAAGACTTCCCATCAAATTCCGGTGTTTTTATGTGCATTTTTGAAGTAGTATCAGGTTTTACTACTTTTCTTCCTTCTGTTAGACTTGGCTCAGCCACACCAGAATTCGGAATTAACGACGATGTAATTTTAATAAATTTTTGTTGTATTTCTTCAATCTTCTTGTCATACTCATCTTTTAAATTCTTCAGGCCTTCTTCAGTATTTTCCATTAATTTTTGTTCTATATTTCTAGAATTTTCTTCCAATTTTTCTTCTAAACTTCTAGAATTTTCTTCTAATTTTTCTTTTAATTTTTGTTCTAATACTCCTGTCAATTCTTCTTTTAATGTTCGAGAATTTTCTTCTAATTTATTTTCTAAACTTCTAGAATTTTCCTCTAATTTTTGTTCTAATTTTTCTGTCAATTCTTCTTTTAATGTTTGAGAATTTTCTGCCATTTCCAGTTTTAATTCTTCTTTTATTTTACCAAATTCGGATAGGTCAAATAAGTAATCTTCAGCATTTTCACCAGCAGCGGTTAATGATTCCCGCAGACGAGATTGTAGAACGCTTTTCAGTTTTGTCGTATCTAATTCCCGTTCTTCCAGTTCTCTCTTGAGATCACTTACTCTTAATTCAACTAATTTTAACTGTTTAGTCGCCATTTTATTTATTTTTATTTATTTACACTCCACAGTTTATTAACAACTCCACACCTGACACCAATTGTAACGTTTTTATTTATATGGGTGAAGTGTAAATAATCGAAGAAATATTATTAGTCAAAATAATGCGTTTATTAAACGATAAATAATTAAGGATTAAATATTAAAAGATAATAAAAGTAACTAACACTATGATTAAATAATTATAAAAATTAAGACTATTATTAAATGCTTAAACACTACGATTATTTATCTATACAATATTTATATCACTACACTTATTTATATAACCACATTTATTTATGTTAACAACTGATAAACTGTATATTTATATCACCAAGTTCATCGCTCGTTGCTTATATATATATATATATATATATATATATATATATATATATATATATATATATATATATATATATATATATCAGATTGTCTCTCCGCTTTCTTTCGGCCGGTATTTATACAGCTTATATCATTCTAGAACCCTCTGAAGCGACAATGACCTGTATACAAAAGAAGTGGGTCACGGCGTAGTTAACCTCTAGCCGGCGCGTCGCGGGGATTTCAACATCTGGGAAATTCCGGGATTACGTCATCGCTCTGGTACATTCTGTCAGCGGTGCACGTATACTTTGTTCTCCGGGGCGCACGTCACAATAATATACAAACTATCAAAATGTGAAATATCATTATTTAGTGGGAAGCGTTACCAATATAACTGACAAAAAACAGCAAGTCATATTTTTGACAAGTCACGTTTTTTAAAATTTCATTGTAAAATTACCTCAATAGAAAAAAATAGTATAAAAACATGTTTCATAAGGCCTGTTAACGCGCTCGTCCTTTGTAAAACTCGCCTATCGGCTCGTTTTCTAAACTTGGACTCGTACGTTAACAGATTGCCTTATGATACTTGTTTTTTTAATGTGATATTAATAAATGTTTTACGTTTAGCAAGTGCACAGTATGCAACAAATTCATTCTTTGAATAACTTTCTTATTATGCACGCAACAGAAAATTCATGTAGGTCTTTATAGGCCAACTTTTTGACAAATGCATTTCAGATATTCTTATTTGTTTTCGAGTTACAAACAAAAAACGTAAATTTATAATTTTAACTTTTTTCTGAATGGAACTTATAAGTATTTCAAATATTTTTCGTAGACAAAAATAAGAAGAATTAAATAAAATGAAAAAAATCTTTTTATAGTATTCATGTTACGACATAGACACTTTTTTTTATGGAATGTATACTTAAAAATAACAATAACAACATTAGATGAGTAAGTTTGTAGCTTTTCAAATATGTACGTATAACTTATTACTCTTATTAGTCTTGTGTTAGCAGTAGTCCATAGGCTAAAAACAAAAGATTTACTAGTGCTGTCATTAGTAATACAAGTGATATGATATTTGTCTCACTTCTCAAAAATTCTAAATTTAACCATTTTAATAAAACAAATGAAATTAAATTATAAAGCAACTATCAGTTGTGTTACTAATGACAGTACTAATAGATCTTCCGTTTTTTAATCCCAAATGTTAGTATGATTTATATGTAATTCACATGAAACATATACAAGTGTTGTACAACCGCTTAACTGATAGTAGAAATAACCTCATAGATAGTAAATTGTCAATAATTTTTGTTTTACATGTTTTCTACAAGAACTGGAGACCCTTAAAACTGACCAATTAGGTCAAGTTCAATTTTTTTTTTTTAGTAAAAATAATGTGTTCTATGGAAAAAATGTTACACCTGTCACAATTGACATATAAGATCATTTCAGAATTTCATAATAAAATACTATATGTTTATCAACATTGTTGTAAGTCTGCATACTCTTAGTTGTTGAATAAGAAAATTGGTATTTCGAGATTATCAAATAAACAGAATGTACGCCTATGCAAAAAACGTTTAATGTCAATTTTGAGAATCAACCTTTTTTTCAGAGAACACAATGATTTTTTCTTTTTTACAAAATTTAGAAGTATGGCGTAATTGATTAATTTTAAGGGGCTTCAGTTCTTATAGAAAGAATGTAAAACAAAAATTATTGCCAGATTTACTATTTTTGTGGTTAATTCTACCATTGGCTGGTTAAGAGTTATGCTTACTACTTACTTAACACGTTCGCTGCATATAAATTCACGCGTCGCAGCCGTAATGCGGTAATGAGTTTTAATGCAATTCTAGTTTTTTTTTTCTCAATTTGTTAATATTGTGTGTATGTAGAAGTCTTTACTCTTATTTTTCAGTATTTTTTTTCAACGCCTACGGTGCGTCGGCAGCATTGTGGACATCTTTTGTTCGGCAGTGCTAACGACGCACCTATACGTCCAGCCTCTTGAATTCTGAAATCAACATATTGTTAGACAATTTATGTTTATTTGCTTGATGTTTTATCATTTATTTATGTAATAGCCATTATTTTAGCCCTTTTGAGTTGTAAATAGACCTCGTCGTTGTCTCCATAACGAAAAAAGAAAAACTAAACTAACCCCACAAATCACTTTTCTGTAGTCGTCTGACAATGCTGACCAACGCACAGTGTTCTCTTTACAAAACTGACGAAACGATGCCGGTTGAAACAATATAGAGTACTGGACGCAACTGTTGCGGCGTGCGCAATTGTTCAACAACATACAGGACGCAATGTGTGCGTCGTACGCAGCGAAAGTGTTAAATACCACGCTGTATTGTATAAATCAATCGGATAAAATTTTCATTGTATTTATTTTGAATGCATCAACTTGACTGTACGAATTAATACATTTTTTATGCGTTTTAAATCACAGCTTTTTTAAAATAACGTTAAACCAAATATATTTTAACAACATATGTATTTTATTAATGAAGAGAATAGTGTGAAAACTAAGCGAGAATAATAATATTTATTAGAGTGTTAGTGGTAGTTGTAATAAATAGAGTAAATATTTAAAGGAGGTAAGTTGAAAATGAAGTCTGTAGGTAGGAACAGAGCACAGCAACGAGGAAAGCGAAAGACTGTTTTGCCACTAATTAAAGGACTTTATCTACGTTAATAATGGAATAAAGAGAGCGGAGCTTAAAATTTGTCTTTCAAATATCTTTTACCAATTAAAGTAATTATAAGTTGTGATATCTGCACAACGCAAATATTATATATTCTTAATATTATCTCGAATTGTAATGTTGTTGTTGGAGTACGCATTTACTTTTTACTCCCAACATTTCATTTTGCTTTTGCAGTGGAATGAGGAATACGAACTGGAACTCACAAATTGCTTGCGTTCAACATGCAGTCAAATGAAGTGTAGAAGCTCCAATATTGTTTGTTGCACATGGAACAGTAATCTTTCCGAAGTGATTTACTAAAATAAATTGAAAGCATCAAAAACTTCCAATGCATCTACTTTCCATGATGAATTTTGTTCATTCCCGCCAAATTATAACAAAACAATTCAGCGTCACAGAATCCAAATACTTACATAAAACAATTTTCCTAAATGAAAATATGAAAATTGCGTTACTCCTTTATTACTTTCATCACATATAAAACACAATAAAGAAGAAGTACCTATTGGAGGTATTGAAAACGCTAAAATATAAATTTTTAATTTTTGTAATTATTACTTATGTTTTCATTCTAGAAATTGATTTATTTGTTTAAAAATTCTAAAAATTGGTACACTTATAATATACCGTACCGGGTGATAGCGGTTAGATGTGAACGTAGGGATTTAAGGGTGTACTGTAGACAGAAAAAGTGTTGAAAAATACTGACTAAGTTTTCTCAAATATGCAAAAAGTAGACATAATTGGAAAAATCGGTTTTGTATTTTTCGAAAGTATACACTTGTAACTCGAGAGCAGCGATGAGAATATTATAAATTTTCTTTTCGTTTTTGAGATTTTAAATAAATAAAGAAGAATTGCCATCTTTCTGCTCTATTTTTCTATTAAGAGGAGAATGATTTTATAAATAATCTTATCGTTGCCCTGTAAAGGACGATTTTCTGAACCAATTTATTAAAAAAAAAACTTAATTATTTTATTAGTTATTGCACATTAAAGGAAAAGAAAATTAAAAAAAAAATCACCGTCAGATGTCGCTGGTAGTGGTACACAGCATTTTAGAGGAACAAGCATCTCCCTTTCCCCTCGACTCTTGTTCTTGACCCATCCCACAGCATGAGGTGGATTTTTGTCGGAAAATGCACTATTAGTTCTCTTTAAACTAATCCCTTCAGTTATATAATATTTCCAAAGTTTTAAACAAGACAAGAGATTTTTATAATAATAATAATCAATATACCTACCTTTTTATTTTATGCAGAATAAGGTAACTTGGGGTCCGTGAAGATGGAGTTACAACATCGCGTTGCCACATATTGCTTCACATAGTAACTTTTTGCTCATTTTTTGCTGTATAGCTTGATTTTTTTGCCGAATTCATTCTTAAGTTATAAACAAATTAAAAATGTAACTCCATCTTCACGCTGGAGTTACAAATAACTTAAATCAAAAATGTTTTGGTACTGTAATTTTTTCCTCATTTTTTGCTATTTTTTACTGTATAGCTTGAATTTTTTGCTAAATCCATTCTTATGTTATAAACAAATTTAAAATGTAACTCCATCTTCACATCGGTGTTACCTACTGTTACAACTAAGTTAAATCAAAAATATTTTAATGGCATTATTTTTAAATTTTTGCTGTATAATTTGAATTTTTGTTATAGTTAATCTCAAGTTATAAATAAATAAATAAAATGTTTGTAACTCCAACTTCATATCCGCTATAATATCTTGTTAAATTCATATTTGGACAAAAGGTGAAGACTACCAAGCGCGAATATAGGGGGAGGGTTGTAACGGCTATTTTTTACACCTGTTTCTTTTCTATTTTTTTTACTTTGTACACCCCTGTTCGTTTCTCTTTCTTACTTTCTTGTGAGATTTTGTTCGTGAGCGCTGGTTTTGAACAAGTCTTTTCGGTTTGAACCTCTCTCGGTGCCCAGCTACGAAAGCGAGAGCAAGTGCACGCTCTGTTGTCTATTTTTTTGGTTCTTATTCTACGAAGTTTGGTCTTTTACCGCTCTAGATATTTCGTAGGATATTAATTAATTTACTGTAAGTACGTTCTGATTTGTTTTCTTACGTTGACTTATATATTTGGTACTTTACTTAATGTTTTTTTACTTGGAGACGAAACAGCGTGCACCCACGTTTTTGTAAGCTGGGTTACCTCTTTGGTCCGGACTGTGAAGGTGTGAGGTTGTTGGCATCAAGCTGCTGCATGGCTGTGTGAATTTCCTATTAAATCTCACGATTTGTTTTGGTTTCTACCGCTTTGGAGAAGTCGTGGGACGATTGCTTGTCCTTTGTAAGTAATATCTTTTCTAAATTTCTAGTCCACAGTCGATTACTAGTGAACCTGTTTGGTTCACGGTAACTGCGCTGCAGCGTGGTGCAAACACGTGCTGTCACAGGCCGGATCCGAGCCTGTGGCCCTTTTTTGTGTAATACTTTTATATTCAAAATTCATATAGTAACAACTAGGGATATTTTCCCACATTTAGGCTTTTTTTTATTCAAAATTTATATAAACTTTTTTTTAGGCCCGGGCATTTTTAAACTCATTCCGTTTCATTAACGAACTCAACCTAGTTCGTTAGGCCCCCTGTGCTCAAAAAAAGAGGCACTTCAACTTTTGTATATTTTTTATTATTAGTAGTTCAGTTTAAACTTTCATTCCCATTATTAGCGAACATTATCCTGTTCGTTAGGTCTCCCCTGTGCCCAAACTGAGGCACCTCAAACTTTGCGCTTATCCCTCTTAGTAATTTCTGTTTAAATATTGCTGGAGAGCCACCCTAGCCTCCACCGGTTTTTCGTGTCGACGGAGACACTTCAATTTTGATTTTTTGTATACCACAAATATTTTAGTAGTTCAGTTTAAATATTTCCCTTTTGTTTACGCCCCTTTTGTGCAGATCAGTCCCCCATTTCTTTACATTACTTTCAGTCAAGAAATCATTTTCATTTCCATTCATTGGGAATACTAACAATTTGGGTCATATACACATTTACTCATACATGCTGACACAGACAACCACACCTTCCTAACCAACCTTTTGGAATGAAAGGTGAATGAATGAGTGAGTGATAGCAGCTCTTCCAGCAGTTCTTACAATCGCGTTCGCGAATTTTATTCTTGCTTCTGCAACAAACCGAGCCAAAGTCCTTTACTCAATTTGTTTGGTAACTTAGTTTTTTTTGGTTACTACAGGAACTTTTACTGCAACAGATTGTAAACCATTTCATTCATCACTTTAGGCGCTATAATTTTTTATATGTATTGTCTTGTAAACATTTTGCCGAGCCACACTAGTTTTTTTTGTGAAGACAGTTAGTCAATATTTTTTTAAATACTTTTTTTTGCGGTCAATTTTTTGGACCTTTAGTTTTTTTTATAGTTTCCTTTGAGCTTGTCCTTTTAACCTGACTTCACAAGAAAAAATCATATAATTTTCTTTTGTTAAAAAGGATCAGTTTTCTGCCGCTTTATATTTTTTTTCTCAGCTTTTATTTTTGTACGCCCCGGCTCGGAGTGGTTAAGAACGCCTGGTGGTTGAGTAGGAAGTCTTCCTGTATTTTGGCAGACGGACTTCCAACGACAACAGGAACCCCAGGCGCGGCTAAGAGACCTTCGCCTCGAGCTAAGAGTTATACTAGCCAAAAGGTGGCCCTCCATTTAGGGCCTAGCCTTGACCACTTCTCGCTCCGTTTCCAAGTGTGGTCTCGAGCCCCAGCTACACAACGCTACCGCCAGAGCCCCTGTGCGAGTTCCTACGGCCGAGCCCTTCGCCGGCCTTACGTTTGCCGTTTGCCACCGCCGCCTCCGCCAGCTGCTCACCCCAGGCGGGCTTAGGCTACTCCGGCCCAGCTGAAGCCTCCCATCCTGCATAGCTGAGTATTTTTCATTTTTTTGGTTTTATGTGAAAACTTTTGCATTTACTGACTTCTTTTTTTTGGTGTCCTTCTGACACACATTTTTTTATAACTGTATTTTTTTGTATCAATTGTAGCCGGCAATAAATTTGTTCCAATTTTATTTCTCTCAAAATTTTTCATTCGAGTATCACCGGTGGTCTGGCGTCCACCGCTCATTCTGCCACTACCATTAGCGCCAGTGGCGCCCTTTTTGTTTTCACTCTTGCTCCCTTAAGTAATCACGACCCACGACCCTCGCTTACGACATTACAGCACCGGGCACAGTTATCTGTGTGTAGTGATCGGCTAGCCAGCAAATGTAGGTGCCGTTTACGTCACAGGGTTAACGTGAACGTATAGCTACAGCAATTAGTTATACAGTTATACAAAATGAATTTATAGATAGGTACAGTTATTTGCAGATAGTGGAATTAATTTTGAAAATTTTTTTAGGTCTAAGAAAATATTTCAAATTTAAGAATGTTATGAACATTCATCACAAAACTTTGAAAGCCTTTCTGACCTGTAATTGATATAAACACACCATAAAATGAGATAGAAACAGTACAAGTTAAATTCATGTATGTATAATTTACGTTTCCCGCCATTATATTTCATAAGTTAGCAAGAGCCGTGTTCCTTCGAACTGTGATTTTGTGAATCCTCATTAGTTTAATCGTGATCCTTTTGAATCATGATTTAAAAATTATGTCAAGAAAACAACATGAATAATATAAACACCATCCAGTGTCCAATATTATATGCAGACCAGTGCAAACTAATTTATTTATACATATTTCCTTTGATGCAATAAACCCCACATTGATAAATTTTTACGCTCGAAAACCTATTGTCGTTAGCCATTTTTAAATTTTCTCTGAAATGAATCTGTATGATCACTCAAAAAGGATGATTCATAAGGGAAAGAGGAAGGTTGTCTAGTGATCACAAAATTAGAAAGTGGGGATAACGAATAAGAAATGAAAAAAAAAACATACTTCTTCTTAATCATGATTATTTTGATGATTTGGATTGTGAATCAAAGCCCGAAGGAACACGGCTAAGACAAGCGAGAAATTTGGCGCTTGGTTTGCTTGCGAGCAAATTCCATACATAAATAAATACATAAATTTCATACATAAATTTTATTGCAAAAGATTCTAAATTTCCAGTAAAAATATTTCATAAACAAACTATGCAAATTCACTTGACACTGACATCTTCTTCTTCTTCAGCTTTTCCCATTCGTTATGGGCCGCTATTTTTTATTTTTTTCTTCCACTCATTTCTGTTTTGCGTGTCGTTCTTATTTAGTTCCTTTTCTCTCAAGGCTTCCGCAATACAATCCTTCCAACTTATCTTCGATCGTCCTCTGTTTCTTCAATCTTCTATTTCTCAGCTATTCATTATTTTTCCAATATATTCTCCATCTCTCCTCATGACATGTTTAAACCAATGTAATCGTCTCTCTTGTATCTTTCTACAAACTTCTAACACTAGAGTTATTTCCCTTATTCTTTCATTCCTTACCGTATTTTTCCGTGTCTTCCCCAACATCTATCTCAACATACTCATCTTTGCCACATTCATTTACTTTTCATTAGGTGCTTTTATCTCATTTTATGGTGTGTTTATATCAATTACATGTCAAAAAGGCTTTCAAAGTTTTGTGATGAATGTTCATAACATTGTTAAATTTGAAATATTTTCTTAGACCTAAAAAAATGTTCACAATTAATTCCACTATCTGCAAATAACTGTACCTATCTATAAATTTATTTTGTATAACTTTCAAGACCAATAAAAGGGATATAAGAGATACACACGTTATTTGACAACTGTTGTATAACTTTCTCGATGACATTTGTGAATATCAGTTCGTCATATAGGTAGCAAATCTTTCAGTGTACGTAGCAACAAGTCTCGTTTGCTTACCTAGCATTTGCTTGAACTGCTTACTTCATTGAACGCACCTATTGATACTGACATCTGTCAATTTGTGTTACCTGAATATATTAGCAGTTTCCATTGTTAGCATATCTGGCTAATTTATGAAATTTAATATAATTTATAATTCTTTAACTCTATATCTATTGAATATGAAGTATAAAATGCGATCAAATCGTATAGAGAATAATATATTCTTCAAGTTATAATAACGTTAAATGTCAATAAATGATATTTAACTGCGTTTTTTTCAAGAAAAACTGTTAAAATCTTCAAATGAGGGTACATCCGGTTGACCATTTATAACCATTCATCACTTGTTCTTGTGGATGTAAACTTGAGAAATATGAAAAAATTATAACTTTTGGAATCGTGGTATTGAAGTTATGCGATCCGAAACTTTCGTCACACACACACACACACACACACACACACACACATACATAGGTACATACAGACATCATCATAAAAATGGTAAAATCGTATTATATAGACCCTAAAATGTATTTATTCACTAAAAACTCATCATTGAATTTTTCGACCAAAGACAATACCTTCCTTACCTAAAGGTGACGGAAGGTAAAAATATATCATCCCGGCATAATATGGCCCATTGCTGGGTATGCTAGTCTGCTTTGTACACAGATTTCGGTAATGATGAGGACATGGTATTTGTATCATGCGGGCGTTTACCAAGCGACGCCACACGGGTACTCTTTTCTGGCGTGGAGAGTACACCACAGGGATCAATTTTGTGCCATTTAAAATTAGAAATATTTGGTGTTGGTAGGGATCGCATCCGGTTCCCCAGATTCGCGACCATACACTTAGGCACGCGGCCACGAGACTCCATAGGTACATGTATTTAAATTAATAAAAATTATATGACGGGAGATATTGTGTTGGTCACATCAGATTTTTCACCATTAATTAGCTATTCAAATATATGTAATTTTTCTGAACATTATTACAAATTGATTCCTATGATTATAGTATGCTGTAGATATACGTTCACGCTGGAGTTACATTTTTAATTTGTTTATAACATAAGAATGGATTCAGCAAAAAATTCAAGCTATACAGCAAAAAATAGCAAAAAATGAGCAAAAAATTACTATATGAAGCAATGTGTGGCAACGCGATGTTGTAACTCCAACTTCACGGACCCGGGTAACTTAATTTCATTATTTTTATAAAAATTATTATTAACTTTTAGGACGGCATCCATTTCTATATACGGTGCACGGCGGCGCCTCTTTGTTTAAATTATTTGTAGCCGAACGTCAAGATTAGCTACTGATCTTGCGTTCAGAACTCTTATGTTTTGTAATTTTTTTGTAAGATTCTGTAATGGCTTTTGGAAGTTTTGGTCTTTGTTAGATTTTGGGATGGGATAGTTTCGTGACATTTTGAAAGAATTATTGGGGATCATAATAGTATTTTTAAAAGTATAATATTACGTAGAAAAAGATTAAAAAAGGCAGATTTGTCACAGCGGGATAAAGCAACTTTGGAAAATCTAATGAAGGACTTGTCACGTAGGCCACCGGGAAATTCAGTTCTTCCCCCAAACATCCGAAGTGGTCTGTTATTTGACCAATTATAATTGTTAGTTTTTAAGTTAGCCAATAAGGGTGTGAAGGTTGGACTTCCTTATTGGAAAGTGGGGTGAAATCAAATGAAGATGTGTTTCACATGATTTCAGCTCGAGGAGTCTTGTTCTGACTTTTGATCGTGAAGTTTGTTCTCTTCCCATTCGATTGTTTCCTAAATTATAACTTGTCTTAGTGACTTGTGAATTTTGTAGTTGTCTTTGTGACTTGAATAATTGTTGAAGTCCGCGTCCTCCCAAGTTGTTTAAACTGTTGTAGAGTTAATTTTATTCTCTATTTCTTGAACTCCTAATAATTGTAATTATTGCATAACGGTAGTGAGTTAATTTAATAATAAAGTGCTTCAGTTCAGGCCGACCTGTGATGAATAGTAAGTAGACTGATAGATTACTTTATTATTAATAGTTGGTGTTGACTATCTAAGCGCTGATAGCAATTCACTAAGCCTAGAGCTTATTCCGAGGTCGTCCTTTTTAAAATTTAAATATGTTTATGAGAGTCAGGTACGGATCCTTTAAACAGTAGTTCTCACGATCCATAGTCATAATTTTGTTTATTGCTGTCAACCATTTATTGTTTTGTGTAAATAAATTCAGTTGATCAACCAGTTCTCAGTTTCATTTGTTTAAGTTGCCCGAATTAATTATTTTTTAGTAATCGCGTAAGCGTGAGTATTCTGTGTGAATATTGTATATTTTGTCGATTGATGCGCATCTGTTAATACTCTTATATTGAGTCATTCTATGCGCGGATTCTGAAAACACGGATAGTGGTGGCAGCGTTACCCTTGATCTAAATAGTTTTGCATTAATCAAATTAGTGTTTTACTTTCGGTTCAAGCATTCAAAAACCGTTTGTTAAACGGGTAACAGTAATGAGTTATTAAACTATATCTCGTTCCTCTGTTATACAAACCTTGACATATGCGTTAACATGGGAAAACAGTTTTCTGCAAATAAAAAGTGTCCGGCAGAAAATTAAGCCAAGCTATTGACCATGATAATAGTAAATTACCTCCTGTACGTTATTTAATACTAATTACTTTATTATCATTGCATAAATTAAAAAAAATATAAGTAAATTTCAATAAATATTTGTTTCAATATTTTATTATGTAATATAAAAATATTTTCAATTGTCATTGTGACTGAATGGTTAGTATGGTTGCCTGTGGAATGAAAGAATTTTTGAAGGCTGGGGTTCAAATCTTCATCAAGCTAAACTTTTCATTATTTTTTTAATTTATGTTTAGAGCTTTAAGACAAGCAGTCCTTAGCTCTTCAACATGTAATTTCCAAGTTAGCCTTGGATCGAAATAGAGTCCCAGGAATCTGACGCTATTGACGATTTTAATAGTATTATCCCTCGTAAAAAGGAATGGTCCATAGTGGTCAGTTTAGGCGACAGAAGTGCATGCACTGGGTTTTTTCGCGAGAGAACCTGAATCCAATTTTGTCAGCCCTCCGTGTAATGCTGTTAATTGCAGATTGCAAAGTTCTGTTGATATCTCCCATCTTCTTACCAGAACAGAAAATGGTGAGATCATCAACATACAGACACATACCTACAGAGCTGACAAAGGATACAAGCTCATTTACCGCAATGGCAAAAAGTGTGACGCTCAAAACAGAGCCTTGGAGTACTCCATTCTCTAATATCCTTGAGGATGATAGAGAAGTACCGACCCGAACTCTAAATTTGCGTTCTGCCAGAAAAGAAGAAATAAATTGCGGCAAATTACCACGGAAACCCCAGCCATGTAGCTTCTTAAGAATGTGATACCGCCACGTCATAATCATAGGCCTTCTCCAGATCAAAGAACACTGCAACCAAGTGTTCTTTATTATTGAAAGCAGTGAGAATTGCATCTTCTAGATATACGAGATGATCAACGGTGGATCTGAATTTGCGAAACCCGGCCTGGGGATCTGACAGAAAATGATTGGTTTCCAGAATCCACATAAAACGGTTGTTGATCATTCTTTCGAATATTTTTCCGATGCAAGACGTTAAACTGATCAGCTTATGATTTGACGGTATCGATAGGTCTTTTCCGACCTTAGGGATAGGGACGACAATGGCTTCCTTCCACTTCTCAGGATATGAACCTTCTTGCCAGAGCATATTGTATATGGAAAGAAAGTGTAGTTTAAAATCAAGGGTTAAATTTTTGAGCACATCGTTAGTAATTCTATCTAAGCCTGGAGATGACGACTTCGATTAGCTGAGAGCATATTCCAGTTCCAAAAGTACGAATGCAGCGTTATAATTAAGATTTGCTGAAATCTAGCGGTACTTCCTTGTCCGCTTTTGAGTTTTGACATACATAATTTGAAGAGCTGCTAGTACTTTGGAACTGGTCGGCCATTATTTCCGCGATAGCGGATGGATCATCTGTATAAGTTCCATCATTCAGTTTTAGGTACGTTATGCCTGTAGAATTACCATGCCCAGCGATACGTTTAACCCTTGACCAATACTCTTGTGTTGTGGTACTAGACGAAATGCCAGAAACATATTCGTCCCAAGATTTTCGCTTGCTTTCCAATATACAACGTCGTGCTAGTGCTCTGGCTTTTTTAAAAAGAATAAGGTTCTCCTGAGTGGGAATCCGTTTGAAGCGGTTGAAAGCCATTTTTTTATCCCGGACCAACTCTTGAATTTCGCGGTTCCACCAGGGAACCAACTTTCTTTGAGCTTTGCACTTGCTCTGAGGGATTGCAGTTTCTGCTGCTAAGAAAATATTTTCTGTTAGTTCTTCTACATTTATATTGGTGTTATTAGTCATGGGTGGAATTTTAAGAGATGCCTTGAAACATGACCAATCGGCTTTACCAACTTGGCGCAAATACTTGTTCACACATAGGAGTGTCTGTAGTGATCACTATATGAAAGTGATCACTCCCATGTAGATCATCAAGTGCCCGCCAAGAGTAACGAGTTGATAATGTTGATGAGAGTATAGTTAGGTCGATACAAGAAAAGGTCCCTGAACGGGCATTAAAATATGTAGGTGAACCATCATTTACTAGAACAAGATTTGGATCATCAAGCAGGTTCTCAACAATTCTACCCCTTGGATCAATATGCCCAGATCCCCATATGAAATGGTGGGCATTGAAATCTCCCAGAAGAATAAAGGGAGTGGGAAGTTGCCGAATAATAGCTTGAATGTCAGTCAAATCCCAGTTGGCGTCAGGTAAATATATGTTACAGATAGTAACGTTAAATGGGGCTGACTTTGGTATAGCAATAGCTTGAATATTAGTGCTGAGATTAACCTGCTTGAAACTCGCATCCTGTCTTACGATGATCGCCACACCTCCGTTGACCCGGATATGGGGTGCAGAATCGAATCTAACTATACTGTAATTCTTCAATGAGTAAGCCTGGCCTGGTGTAAAGTGTGTTTCTTGAAGGCAAGTACATATCGGATTAAATTCCGATAGTAGCATCTTCAAGTCACAATAATGAAAGACGCATCCCCTAATATTCCACTGAATAATATTATTCATGACTTATAATGTTATGTTGAAGAACTAAACAGGTTTTCTTGGTTTGCCTATAGGCCAACCCTTCTTTTTCTTTTGCTGCTGCGAAGGTGTAGAGCTAAGGGAAAGATCTTCATCGAAAGAAGAAACAATAGTAGTTGCCCTATTCTTTTCCTTTGTAGGAATGATAGAAGGGCCAGAAGAAATAGGCACAAAAGAAGCATTAGCAGACTTTGCTTTTTTCTTCTCTTATGTAGGAATTTTAGATGGAGTCGAAATAGGATTACAGGAGATAAGAGGTGCACTTTGTTTGGCATTAAAAAAATCTTTTGTAACAAAGACACTTTTTAATGCTTGAACAAGATGAGGAATTACTTGCTGCGCAAAAGAAGTAGGATCCGGTGTAACTAAAGCTGATGCTTTGTTAGCATAAGACATACCGGCCGGTGTAGGAATAACAACCTTCTTTTTTGCTTCAAAATAAGTAATATTCTCCTTTAATTTGAGCTCTTGGATGGCAACCTCTTGCCTATACAGTGGGCAAATTTTGGAACTAGCAGAGTGGTCTCCTTTAGAGTTAATACATTTAATGGGTACCATGCAAGGGGTTCCTTCATGCAAGACCTTTCCACATATACAAATGTGTGGGCTATTTCACCGTGCAGCTGTGTGTCCAAACTTTTGACATCGGAAGCAGCGCATAGGTGCAGGTACATACATGCGGACAGGGAGGGACATATACGCTACTTTTAACTTAGCTGGAAGTTTCGGGGTATTGAAGGTTAAGATGTGATTCGGCGTGTCTTTGAATTCACCATTCATTCTAGACTTAATTCGCCTTACTTCAATTACACTCTGTTCCCGTAGCTCAGAGCATATCTCCTTCACTGTACAATTCAAGAGGTCTTTGCAATAAATGATACCCCTACATACATTAAGTGTTCTGTGAGGGACCACTTCTATTCCCATATGTCCCATTTTTATTACTTTTAATATTTTTTTAGCTTGAGGAGCTGAAACTATCTCCACAAGTAGTCCATCTTTAATTTTCTTAATGGTTTTTAAATCTCCTACCAATCCAAATAGTAATTTTTGTAGAAGAAAAGGGCTAACTTTTTCAAAATTACCACTAAGCCTTTGAATGACCAAGAACCGGGGTACTACCTCCTTTTCTTGGTTCATATCAATAGTGGGGTTACTAGGCGTACCCTCACAAGAAATTTTGTTTTTTGACGGGGTTTCCTCCCCGGGAGCTTTTGACACGGCTCCAAGCGCACCGTTTTTGGAGGACGGCGAACCAGAGAGCGGCTTAGAAAATTTCATGTTCATCTGTAATGAACTTTCGGTCTTTGGTATCCCCACCCTCCATGGAGTCTCAAAAGGGACACTAATATCGCAAACCGGTGTAGTGCCAGGGCTTCCCAAAGACTAAAGCAATCCCGGAGAGCAGCAGGGCCAGTCCACGGGAGAGATCACGATGGGGCCGCTAAGTCCTCGTGCACGCCCGCTTCCCGGTGATCCCGCCACATCCCCAAGACTGCTCAACCCCCCAGCCTCGTAACGGGATGGGAACCGATTGGCCGCAGGTGGGTTAGCCTGCGACCTCCCGTTTAGATGAATTCAGGGCCAAAGTAGTGTGTTGGGGCTTCCTCAACTACCAGGATCCCCTCCTCCACCGACACGGGTTACCGCACACGGTCAAGATGCAGGTAGGTATTAAAAAAACCTGTGTACGGACGATCACCTACTAATCGACCGGTTATAAGAAATCGTCAGGTCCCGTTAGTTTCACCTTTGCTGGCAACAAAGGCTACTGAGCCCCCCCACCACGACAAGCTGGGTCCGCCGGGGGGGAATAATAATAATAATAATAATAATTTTTTAATTTTTATGAAACAGGCCCCTGTTGTGTCGCTCTATAATAAAATATGAAATTTTAGTATTAAAAGATCAATTAATTAATGAAATTTATAAAATGGCATTTATTTACTAATGTATCTTGGTATAATATGGAAAATTTTAGTATGGAATGATAAATATAAGGGAATATATATATGATTGAAATTTTATTTGACATCTGTCATATATGCATTGTATTGTTAATGGATTTATTAATTAATTCTATTGCAGATTAGAGTTGAAATAGTCTATAGTCTTTCTACAATCTTTTTACATATTTTTACAGTGGGGGTATTGCTTATATAAACAGCAATTTATACGTATAAAATATTAATTGACAAATGTCAGAAATTTACTTGATGAGTGACATGCCAGGAAAAAATATAGAACAAAATCGTTTATAATTGATTATATTGTAGGGGGTAGGTTATTCAAAATGGAGCTAAAGAGGTGTATACGCACGCCAGAGGTGCGACACCAAAACAGCGCCTAATCACCAAAGAGGCGGCAAAATATAAAGCTGGTAGTAGCTATAAAATGCAAACCCCGAAAGGGAGCAATAAATGGTAAAAACAAGAAGTCAAACTTTGTGTGGCGTGCCGGATATCTCCGGTCGGATCACCCCACAACCAGGACTGAACTCAATGGAAACGGACCAAAGCAATGAAATAGGGCATACGCGAATGGAAACACAGGAAAATGGAATGGCATCACAAAGAAGCGTAGAAGATCTAACAATAGTAGCTTCACCCACAGAAAATGTTGCTGTGATTGAAACATTGCAGCCCATTGATGTGGGTCAACATCAAAGGCAGAGGACGAAATGGAATATGGAAATGAACGAATATATCGTCCAATGCTACTTAGAAATAACAAAATTAGAGACAATACAGATAGCGTACAGTCAAGAATTACAGTCAAAAGTACTCGATAAATTCCAGCAATTACGAAACAAAACAAAACAAAATATATTGGATCAGAGATCACTTATGTTTAACAACAGGATACCGCCTGATAGGATGAATTATATCAGAAGACATGTGGCAAGAATTATAGGAATGAACACTGAAAATGAAGAGCAAGAAGAAATTGAAGGTACAGATAGAACGCAAGAAAAAATAATAGAAAACCAGCCAAATGAAATAGAAACAAAATTTATAAGCATTCATGCGGAATATGATGGATTGGATTCCATGTTGAAACCGCGAATACCTAGATTGAAAATGAATCATCAAACTAAGAATATTATAAACGAACTTAACCAAATATTAGAAAAGAAAATAAAAGAAGGCACAAGACTAGAAGAAATTCATAGTTTAACATATTCAGCTGCTTATACGGCAATACTTATTAATGGTCAAGAAATAAAAGAAATAAATGCTGATATGAAGAAAAAAAAATCAAGAACCACCATGGGAACGCAGGCTTAAAAACAAGATAATACGATTGCGCAAATAAATAGGGTTACTCACACAAAGACAACGTATAAACCCAAGTAATAGAGTTATCAGAATGGCCGATAAAGTTATAAATAAATACATGTCAGAAACAAAAACCCCGAAGAAATTCTTGATTATCAAAAACAGTTATTAGCAGCTACAGCTAGAAGATTACGGCGGTATAAAGCAAGAACCGAGAGAAGGAAACAAAATTTGCTCTTTGAAACCAATCAAAAGATTTTTTATAGGCAAATGAACGAAAGAAACAATAATAAAGATCTAGGTAATGTAGAACAAATACCGTCAAAAGAAAACACCAAAAAATTCTGGATCAATATGTGGTCCAAGACGGTAACACATAAGAATGCCAAATGGACAAGAGATGAGAAAAGGAGTGTAGGAAATATAAGAACAATGTATCAATGGGAAATTAATGAAAAAGACGTACAAGAAGCGAATAGAAAAACCCTAAACTGGAAAACTCCTGGTGTAGACCATATCCACAATTACTGTTACAAAGCATTTAAAGTAATACATAAGCAATTAGCAAAGGGTTTTATGCAGATACTACAAGAACCAACTAAAATGCCAAAATTTATGACTATTGGTAACACATATCTATTGCCAAAAACGGAACCTGCAAGTAATGATCCTGGAAAATATCGACCGATTACGTGCTTACCGACAATATACAAGTTACTTACAGCTATAACCACAGAAAAAAAATTATAAACATTTAGAGGTAAATAGAATGCTTGATGAAGAACAAAAAGGATGTAGGAAGGAAACGCAAGGATGCAAGGAACAATTATTGTTAATAGATATGATAATTACCGAAGATGCAAAGAAATACAATAAACCGTTATACACAGCGTATATCGATTACCAAAAGGCATACGATAGTGTTCCACATTCATGGATGTTGGAAGTACTACAAATTTACAAGATAGAGAATCATATATACAGGTTTCTGAAATATGCCGTGTCACAATGGAAAACAAAATTACTAATGAAAAGAGAACAACAAACGACCGAAGTAGGAGAAACAGAGATTAAAAGAAGAATGTTTCAGGGACATATTCTTAGTCCTTTATGGTTTTGTCTTGCTATAAAACCATTGACCACGATACTAAATAGTAAAAGTAGAAAAGGATACTTATTAGAAAAAGCAAACATAAATTATACTCACCTGTTATATATGGATGATTTGAAGTCGTTTGCCAGTACACGGGAAGATCTGGAATACCTTTTGAAACAAGCATCAAATTTTAGTGCAGATATTAATATGAAGTTTGGATTAGATAAGTGTCGCATTCATAGTATGAAAAAAGGAAAATGGGAAGATCAGGAGTGAGAGGAAGTTGATGAGAAACAAGGACAAATTTTAAATATGACCAAAGATGAATTGTATAAATATCTAGGATATCTACAAGCAAGAGGAGTAGCTCGAAAACAATGCAAAGAAAAGTTAAGAGATTTGTACTTCGGAAGGGTTAGACAAATTCTAAAATCAAAACTATCTGCTATTAATAAAAGTAAAGCAATTAATAGCTATGCCACTTCGATATTAATATACAGTTTTGGAATTATTAAGTGGACAGACACCGAGCTAAAAGATATAGATACAAAAACAAGAAAACTGTTCACCACATACAGAGCTCATCATCCAAGAAGTTCTATTGAACGGTTCCACATGAAGAGAAAAGAAGGTGGTAGGGGGATTCCAGAAATATTTGAGGTACAATACAAACAAATAAATAATATAAGGGAATATTTTCAAAATAGATCATTAACATCAGATTTACATAAAGATGTAAAGTAGATAAAAATTATACACCCTTAAATTTATCAGATAAAAATTATGATCCATTGAGTAAAATAAAGTCCATAGAAGAAAAGAAGAGAATATGGAAACAGAAGAAATTACATGGGAGGTATCCAGCAGATATAGAAAAAGAATATGTACATAAGGAAGCCACACAATCGTGGTTAAGAAACGGAAACATATTTGTAGAAACGGAAGGATTTATGTTGGCGATACAAGATAAAGTAATAAATACAAGATATTACATGAAGCATATAACAAATATTCAAGAGCAAACAGACATGTGTCGCGTATGCAATAAAAAACAAGAAAAAATAGAACATATATATTCCGGATGTACACCGTTGGCAAAATTGCATACTTAACACGGCACAACAAAATTGATAAAGTAATACACTTAAAATTATGTAACCAACAGAAACATATAGATTCAGTACCATACTACAAATATGAACCTCAGAGCATACAAGAGAATGAAAATGCAAAAATCTACTGGAACAGGTCAATAATAACCGATGAAAAAATAGAGCATAACATCCCGGACATAATATTGATAAAGAAAAAAGAAGAAACAACGTTTATAATAGATATTGCAGTACCAAATAGTATAAATATTAATGACACTTGGAATGAAAAAATAAGAAAATATATACCCTTGGCTGACGAAATAAAAAAAAATGTGGAAAATGAAGAAAGTCAAAATTTTACCAATAGTAATTGGGGCCACTGGAGAAATTCCGAAGAAGTTATTTGAAAGTTTAAAAACACTGGATTTGCAAAGAAATACTTACCTTCAAATACAAAGAGGTATAATTTTAGAAACTTGCCGAATTGTAAGACGAATTTTGGGAGATTCCCTATAATACCATCAATAGGAAGAGAATAAAGAAAACATAGTATGGGATAAGTTAAGATCGAGTAGGTCCACATCACCAACGGGACAAGACAAGAAATATATAATATAAAATGAAATAATTAAATATTATACCTATAATTAAATGTTATATATACTTGCCTTAGTGGCCGTATGTATCATAAAATTTACCTGTTAAAGTGAAAATAATAATAATAATAATAATAATAATAATAATAATAATAATAATAATAATAATAATAATAATAATAATAATAATAATAATAATAATAATAATAATAATAATAATAATAATAATAATAATAATAATAAATAATAATAATAATAATAATAATAATAATAATAACAATAATAATAATAATAATAATAATAATAATTTTTAGAAAATAGAATGTTCCAAACAAATGCGAAATCATTCTATAGAAAGATAAGAAGTAATGAAAATGGAAAATCAGAATCTTCCGACAAAAAAACTTTGGAAAACTATTGGAGAAACATATACGAAAGTGAAATCGATCATAATAGAAGAGCGGATTTGATCCGGAATCTGAAACAAGAACACAGAAACAAGATGGATTCGCAGGTGATAACCAAAGAAGAAGTAACTATGACGATACGGAGAACGCAAAACTGGAAAGCTACTAGAATTGACAGAATTCCAAATTTCTGGTTAAAAGAACTAAAAGTGGCTCACGAATATCTGGCAGAACATTATAACGATTTCATAAAGCAGCCGAAAAATATTCCTGATTGGCTTACAATAGATATTACGTATATGCTACCAAAGGGAACTAAAAACCCTAAAAAAAATTGCCCAATAACATGTTTAAACACAATTTATAAAAATTTAACGGGTATTTTAGCAAACAAAATTGCCATTTTCACTAATCAAGAAAACGTATTACCATTTGAACAGAAAGGATGTGCCAAAGGTTTCCAGGGCTGCAAAGATCACCTTCTGTACTCTTAGTACATGCTACATGATATGAAAAAAATAAAGAAGAACCTGTGTATAGCATGGATTGATTATCAAAAAGCCTATAACAGTGTTCCACATAGCTGGCTAATTGAGTCATTGAAAATCTACGGTATATCCAACGAAATTATAAATTTATTAACATCTCATGGGAATGTGGAAAACGAAACTTCATCTACAAACAAATGAAGGTAACATAGAGACCAGCTATATACATATAAGAAAGGGAATATACCAAGGAAACTCATTATCCCCACTTCTTTTTTGCATATCTTTGGCACCTCTCTCCAAACTAATTAACAAAATTGCGACAGGTTATAAACTAACAGGATCCCCGATATCATTAACCCACCAATTATATATGGACGATTTGAAATTAACCTGTAAAAGTGAGAACGAATTAAAAAAAGTCATTAGATGTCGTTAAAAAAATCTCTGATGACATACATACGAGATTTGGTTTGGAGAAATGCGCTGTGGCTATATTTAAGAGGGGAAAATTAAGTTGGTCTGAGAACATGAGATTAAATGATGAAGAGAGCATACAAGCACTGGAACCTGGAAAAACATACAAATACTTAGGTGTAGAAGAAGGTGAGGAAATTGACCATAAGGGAATGAAAGAAAGATTAAGAAATGAGTACTTCACAAGAATAAGAAAAATATTAAGATCACAACTTATCTGCAAAAATAAATTTCAGGCTATAGGAGCTTTCGCTGTGCCAGTCCTCAGATACAGCTTCGGAATAATAGACTGGACCATAGCTGAAATAGAAAAAATAGATAGGAAAACAAGAAAGTTGTTAACACTTAACGGCCAGTTTCACCCACGACAAGATGTGGACCGATTATATGTCCAAAGACAGTTTGGAGGAAGGGGTCTCCAACAAATAGAAAGTATATATTATGATTCTATGTACAGCCTATACTATTATATAACAAACAGAGCATCAAGCGATCCCATTATTAGGAATATAGTAATATATGATGAAACTCTCTCACATTATACATCCTTATCAAAAAGATGTTTGCGAATAAAACAAAAAATCTATAAGCCCATTGAAAAATATGAGAACAGAAGGAACCATGTTAGGCATGAAGAAGGTTTAGATGAAGAACTAGTAGAAAATGCAGATATGGAAGAGGTAGAAAACAATGCACAAGAAGAAAAAACTAATATTAGCCCAGTAGAAATAAAAAAAACAATGTAGGAAACGTTTATATGAAATGTGGACAAACAAACCGCTTCATGGACAAAAATTACGCGACATGGAAAAAATAGAGTATGACAAAATCGAATCATTCATGTGGCTAAGAAGAGGAAGAATTAAAGGGGAAACGGAGAGTTTAATAACAGTGGCTCAAGAACAAGCCATAATAACAAGATATATAGGAAAGAAAATCCATAAATCATCCGAAAACAAGTCATGCAGAATTTGTAAAGCTGCAGATGATACCATAAATCACATAATGTCATCCTGCTCAGAATTGGCCAAAACTGAATATGTCATACGGCATAATAAAATCTGCAATCTTATTCACTACAAGCTCTTCAATCATTATATAGGACAAACAAATGAACAACTATGGTACAAATATCTGCCAGAGAAAGTAGTGAATGATGCATAAGGAAATTCAAAAACAAGCAATATATGGAACAGCCCACATTATAAGAAAAGTACTTTCGTAAAATCCCGTATGTCCTTAGCTGTATGGTTTATAGCTGGAATATGGTTGAAATCGGCTAGGACACCTAAAGATCACATCCTAGTCAGCAGAAGAGATCTCCATCCTGCAAACCCGAAGTTTAGGTCATCATTACGAGCAAACCTACAGCCCTGAAAATGAAATGTACAATTTTCCCAATGTATTGTATATAATTATTTGCCTTGTTGCTCTTAGATGTACTAGACTTAGGTGAATAAAGATAATAATAATAATAATAATAATAATAATAATAATAATAATAAAAATAATAATAATAATAATAATAATAATAATAATAATAATAATAATAATAATAATAATAATAATAATAATAATAATAATAATAATAATAATAATAATAATAATAATAATAATAATAATAATAATAATAATAATAATAATAATAATAATAATAATAATAATAATAATAATAATAATAATAATAATAATAATAATAATAATAATAATAATAATAATAATAATAATAATAATAATAATAATAATAATAATAATAATAATAATAATAATAATAATAATAATAATAATAATAATAATAATAAAGTACTTTCCTAAAATCCCATATATCCTCAGCTGTATGATTTATAGCTGGAATATGGTTGAAACCGACTAGGACACCTAAAGACCACATCCTAGTCAGCAGAAGAGATCTCCATCCTGCCAACCCGAAGTTTAGGCCATCATTACGAGCAATCCTAGAGCCCTGAAAATGAAAAGTACAATTTTGATAATGTATTGTATTTAATTATTTACCCTGTAGCTCTTAGATGTACTAGACTTAGGTGAATAAACGAAATAATAATAATAATAATAATAATAATAATAATAATAATAATAATAATAATAATAATAATAATAATAATAATAATAATAAAAATAATAATAATAATAATAATAATAATAATAATAATAATAATAATAATAATAATAAACCCTCAGGGGTAGGTTCCACACATCGGAACCTACACGGGGAGTGGCGTCCCCGGGGCCCCGAGCTACGAAGGTGTTAGCATCATTGGGGAATAGCGCCCCCACGGATCCCTGAGCTATGTGTGGCAGCCCCACACACCCCGCTGTTAGGGCTAGCACCCCGACGCAGCGTGCTTCTTCATTTTGCTCCTGTCACAAGAAGTAGGACTAAACGAGGTGGGCCAGAGGTGGAGGTGCCGATGGATCGGAACCGCCGTGAGGTTACACCTGCAACAGAAGACGACCCAAGCTATGAAATTACTGACGAAGGAATGAATACTAACGTTATTCCCCTTACTGAAAGTGTTTCGCAGCGTGATGATGCGACCACCTCAGAAGGTACAATAAAAGTTAAGAAGCGAATGAAATGGACAGATGATATGAATACACACCTCATTCGTTCTTATCTTCTCATAACAAACATGGAAACCAACAAACAACCGTACAGAGTAAAACTGCACAACGAAATGATTCAAAAGTTCCCCGAATTAAGAAAAAAAACAGTTCAGAATGTACTTGATCAAAGACGCAAACTTTTCACCAAAAACCGAATACCTGAAGAACGTATGATAGCAATAAAAAATGAAGTGCAGCATATACTACAGCCTTCAGAACAACAGGACAACAATGACCAACACGACACGCGAACTCCACAAACGCAGCCGCAAAATCTAACAGGCGAACAATAACAAATTCTTGTTAAGTTAAAATATAATGGTATGAACCCTGAAAATAGGCCAACCCTCCCAAAACTTCATCTCAAGAAAGGCATCAATAAAATCCTAACTGAAATTGATAACATAATAAGCCAAGAGATAACAGAATGCAATAATCTAATAGAACTCAACAACTTTATCTACATATATAGCAGCAATCAGCATAATCGAACTAAAGAACCAAAAAGCCAGAAAAAAAAATAGAGATACAAATAGACCAAAAGCAAAACAACAACCATGGGAAATCAGGCTAAAAATGAAAATAGACACATTGAGGAGACAAATAGGCATACCAACACAAACCAAAAATGGCACAACAACAAGAAAAGTACATAATAACACAATGAAAATAATAACAGCATATAAGAATAATGAAAACAATACCGTCCCCGAAATACTTGACCTTTTGAAACAGAAATTAGCGGCTTACTTTAAGAGACTTAAAAGATATAAAGACAGTGAAACACGAAGACAACATAACAACATGTTCAACACAAATCAAAGAAAATTCTATAAGACCATTAACATGCAAGAAACAAATCACCAAGATAAACATTTATCACAACAACTAACAGGTGAATCTATACACGAATTTTAGCAGAATGTGTGGTCGGTAAACGCTAAACACAAAAAAAGAGCAAAATGGTTTACAGAAGAAACAAAACGATGCGACAGAATACACACAATGCAGTTCAACACCATAACAGTAGAAGATGTACTCACAACAATAACAAAAACAGCAAACTGGAAAGCACCCAGGATTGACAAAATACACAACTTCTGGCTAAAAAAACTGAAATCAACACATGAGAAAATGGCACTATTACTAACTGACGCACTTCGAAATCCAAATGAAATACCAGATTTTTTCACAAAAGGAATAACTTATTTACTTCCCAAAGACCCGAACAACATGGCAGATCCATCTCAGTACAGGCCAATAACATGCTTACCCACGATGTACAAAATCTTAACGTCCATATTAGCTACCAAAATAACCGAACACCTGGAACACAACAAAATACTTGCGGATGAACAACAAGGATGTAGGAAAGGCAGTCAAGGATGCAAACAACAGTTAGTAATAGATTCCATCATATCCGAAGACGCCAAAAAGAACAAAAACGACTTGTTTATTGCGTTTATAGACTACCAAAAGGCCTTTGATAGCGTGCCGCATACTTGGCTCATCGAAGTTCTTAAACTATATAAAATTAGCTCTACCATAATTAGACTACTACAACAACTTATGGGCAAATGGAACACATCAATCCACACAAGAGCCAAAACGTTAGATCCAATTGAAATAAAAAGAGGAATCTACCAAGGAGATTCACTGAGTGCCTTTGGTTTTGTATGGCGTTAAACCCTATTTCAACATCATTAAACAAAACTAAAGTAGGTTACAACACAGAACATAAAAACACAAAGAACATCACACATCTATTCTACATGGACGACCTTAAATTGATATCTAACAGCAAAGAAGGGCTAAAAAAACTTCTAAACAAGGTAGATGATTTCAGTAAAGATATCTCGATGAGCTTTGGACTAAATAAATGCCGCCTAAACGAAATGACTAAAGGCAAATGGTAAGAGTTAGAAAACCACCAGACAAGAGACAAAGAAATCATTAGGAGCATGGATAAATATTAAACATATAAATACTTAGGGAAAATGCAAACTTCCAATATCGTGCACAACAACATCTGAAAACTCAACTACAACAACGGACGAAACAAATACTTAAAACAAAACACTCAGGCAGGAATAAAGCAATAGCTATTAATACTTATGCAATCGCAGTAGTAACACACAGCTTTGGAACAATAAAATGGACAGACACAGAATTACAGGAACTAAACAGAATCATTAGGGCAACATTTACAAAAAATAGAGACCTTCACCCACATAGTAGTTCCACCTCCCAAGAAGCTTAGACGGCAGAGGAATAATAGATCTCCGCAACGCACATTATGAGCAAATAAGCAATCTCCGTGAGTACTTTTACAAAAGAAGCGAAGATTCAGAATTTTACAACTCAATAAAAACAGCAAATAAAAACTACACCCCTCTACGTCTGAGCACAGGAAACTACGATCCAAAAACGAAAATAGAAAACAATGTGGAAAAAAATAAAAAACTGAAAGAGCAAAAGCTTGCACGGACGATATATTAACAAATTATTTGATCCAAAAATAGACTACAAAGCATCCATCGCATGGCTCAAACAAGGAAACTTATTTTCCGAAACAGAAGGCTTCAACATAGCTATTCAAGATCAAGTCATTGCCACTCTTAACTACAAAAAACTAATACTAAAAGACCCTACCGTAACCACAGATAAATGTCGAATTTGTAAAGAACACCCGGAACACATAGATCACATAACAAGCGGATGCAAAATATTAGCTGAGACAGACTACGTTGAACGCCACAATAATGCCGCAAAGATTGTTCACCAGTTAATAAAAAATAGAATCAACAACACACAAGATATCACACCATATTACAACTACGAACCAACCAATGTAATAGACACAGAAGAACACAAACTATACTGGAATAGAGAAATCATAACAGACAAAGAAATAAGAAACAATAAACCGGACATAGTTTGGGAGGATAAAACAAAAAAATAAAGTTACCTGATAGACATCTCCATACCTGCAGCTGCCAACCTGGAAAAAAAACATAAAGAAAAAATAAATAAATACGTTTATCTAGCAGAGGAAATTAAAATCATGTAGAAACAAAATAAAGTCTATACTGTACCTGTCATAATAGGAGCAACCGGTGAAATACCAAAAACACTCCAGCGCTCCCTACAACTAATAAAAATAGATTATAACGTATATAAAGAGCTTCAAAAACAGAAATTCTAGGAACTACAAGAATCGTACGCAAAGTATTAAACTTCCAATAAGAAAATGTTAAGTTACTTGTTATTAATAACCGTACTTACCATTGTCGAAAACCTAATGCAAAACACATTAGAGATGTAAAGGAAAATAATAATAATAATAATAATAATAATAATAACAACAATAATAATAATAATACTATTGGGGAGTAGCGCCCCCACGTATCCCTCAGCTATGTGTGGCAGCCCCATACAACCGCCTTAGGGTCAGCAACCCGACAGGTGTGTATATGAAAAATAGCTCCTGTGACAAAAAGTCAACGCCGAGGCGGGCCGGGTGAGCAGGACCCGGATCGGAACCGTCATGAGGATAGGCCTGCACCAATCCAAAGCAATGTCAGAGGACAACGATTAAACAGAGGCACTAACAACCCCTCACAATCTTGTGTACGTGTTGCAGAGGTATCATCCCAGCCCACTGCACAAGCCAGAGTCAAGCAGCGAACCAAATGGTCCATAGAAATGAATATCTTTTTATACCGCTGCTACTTACAAATAACAAAGATGGAATCCATTAAAATACCATACAGCACTGAACTACACAGACGGGTCACACAAGAATTCCCTGAACTAAAGGAAAAAACCGTTCAGAACATACTAGACCAGAGAAGGGTACTATTCACTAAAAACATACTCCCTGTAGAAATAATTACTACCATACGTAAAGAAGTAGCTGAAGAACTAGGCCTACAGGAGCAACAAGATTATGATGAGACAACGATCATAAAGAATGGCACCATGGAAGAACCAGAAAACCTAAATGAGAAGAGAGTAAAACACTGCCTTGAGAAATATCATATATTATACTCTGGGATAGACCCTACAAAAAAACCTCGTCTCCCAAGATTAAAATTTAACAGCGACACAACAGATATTATAGAATCTACCAACGAAATGATAGCAAAGAAAATTAAAGATCAAACAACAATAGAAGAACTGCATGATCTCATATACGCGGGAGCAGCAGCAGTACTAACCCTTCATGACCAAGAGATAGACAAAGAAAGACCAGCCACAGGACATAAACACCGTGGAAATAAAGACCCTCAATGGATGAAAAGGCTTAAGAACAAAATAAACGATATAAGAACAAAAATTGCCCACCTTACGTTGTTCAAAACAGATAAAGCCAGCAGGAAAATCATCAAGAAAAGCAAACTTATAATTGAAGAAAACACTGATCAAGAGAACAAAACAGTCATTGATATAATTGATAAATTAAAGCAGAAACTAATGTCAACAAGCAATAGACTCAAGAGATATACAGAGAGCGCAAAAAGAAGACATCAGAACTACCTCTTTAATACCAGTCAAAAGAACTTCTATAGAACCATTGAACATGAAGGACAAACGGGAATAAAAGAAGAAAAAACACTAAACAATAAGAAAATAAGGGAATACTGGACCAAAATATGGTCGGATGAAACAGAACACAACAGAAAAGCGAAGTGGATTCAAGAAGAGGAAAAAGTGGCTAATAAAATAGAGGTAATGCACTCACACACAATAAATAAAGAAGAAATTACAAACGCCCTGAAAAAGATGCAAAACTGAAAAACACCAGGAATAGACAACCTGCAGAACTTTTGGTTGAAAAAATTCCCTTCAACTCACGGAAAAATCGCTGAACTACTAACCAGTATAATTGAACACCCTGAAACAACACCAGCCTTCCTCACCCAACGAATCACGTATTTAATCCCTAAAACCACACCAACCAGCGACAATCCATCTAAGTATCGACCAATCACATGCTTACCAACTATATACAAACTCCTTACAAGTATCATAACAAATAAAATATATCAACACCTATCAAAACAAAATATCCTGACAGAACAACAGAAGGGATGCAAAAGAGGAAGCAGAGGATGTAAAGAACAACATATAATAGACAGCATAATAATGGAAGATACAAAGAAAATAAAAAAGAACCTATTTACATGCTACAAGACAAAGGTGAAATAATTGGAATGGAGAAGGAGGAAACATATAGATACCTAGGCTTTAACCCAGATACAGGAATAACACATAAGGAATCCAAAGAAGCAGTAACGGAAAAACTAATAGAAAGAACAAGAAAACTATTAAAAACAGAACTGTCAGGTGCAAATTTATCCAATGCCATCAATACATACTCTATACCTGTCGTTACCTACACCTTTGGTGTATTGAAATGGACACCCACAGAACTAGAAGGACTGAACAGAAAAATAAGGGTAATGTTTACAAAATATAGAGCACATCACCCAAGGTCCTCCATAGAACGCTTCCACCTCCATAGAACGCTTCCACCTCCCGAGATCTGACGGTAAGCGAGGAATTTTGGATATCAGAGAACAACATCTTAACCAAATAAAAAACCTGCGTAACTTCTTCTTTGAGAAACATAAGAGATCCGACTTGCATAGTGCCGTAGTTAATAATGACAAGAACTACACACCGCTCAACCTACGCAACAAAGAACAAATAGAAGCACCCACAGGTGTAAGGAGAGAGGGGAAATTAGAAAACTGGTGTAGAAAACCCATACATGGACGATACCCAGCTATACTGCAAGCAAACCACATCGACAAAAAAGGATCACAAACCTGGCTAAAAGGAAATCTATTTAAAGAGACTGAAGGTTTTTTAATATCAATACAAGACCAAGTTGTGCCAACTCTAAACTACAGAAAATACATTGTAAAAGACAACACAGTAAAAAGCGACATGTGTAGGATGTGCCATAAGCAACAGGAAAACATCGATCATCTAACAAGTGGATGCGAAACACTGGCATCGGGACAGTATACAAAACGCCACGATGACGTAGCAAAAATTATGCACCAACACTTGTGCCTGCAACACAAATTGTTAGAAGAAGAAATAGCCTACTATAAATATAAACCCAACTCGGTCCTAGAGAACAGAAACATCAAAATATACTGGAACCGGTCCGTTATAACCGACCATTACATACCTAGTATCAGACCAGATATAATATACAGCTTGAAACAAGAAAAATCAACTTACCTCATTGATGTGGCTATTAACATCAATAAGACACAATCCAAAAAAATCGAAAAGTACTTAGACCTGGCCCAAGAGATCAAAACAATATGGAATCAGAAACGCGTAGAAATCATCCCCATTGTAATCGGAGCAACTTGCGAAATTCCTTTTAAACTATATGAAGGACTAAAAACTCTTAAAATCCCAGAAAAGACTTACCTCAGTATGCAGAAAAGCGTGGCCCTCAACACATGCAACATCGTCAGGAAGGTGCTGAACCGGTCAATGCCCGAAGATTCCACCCAAGCAGAGATTAAGGAACGAACGACCATCGAGGCGGATGAGTAGCCTAACCACCGAATGGTGCCATTCCCCGGAAAACCCAAATAAAATAAAATATGTACTTTGTAATACTATCAATGCAATGTATTTCACTTACCTCATCTCACAAAATTTATTGTATATATATACTTGCCTAAAATAGGCCGTTTTGCACATGATTCCTGTATAAAAGCAGAGAGAAATAAACGAATAATAATAATAATAAACCCCCAGGGGGTGGGTTCCTCACATTGGAACCTACACGGGGAGTGGCGTCCCCGGGTCCCCGAGCTACGAAGGGATAGTTCTCGCACTATTGGGGGAGTAGCGCCCCCCACGGATCCTTTGCTATGGGTGGCAGCCCCACCCCACCGTCCTAGGGCCAGCAACCCGAAAGATTATCGTCGAGCTCCTGTAACTAGAAGTAGAGAAAAACGGGACGAGGCAGAGCGCCAGGCTGGCTCTGTTCGGAATCGTCATTTGACCCCCCAGTCTGGCACAGGGATCGGTGAGGCGAGTGGCACTCCCCTGCGACCTATCACCACAAGATCGGCAATGGAGATAGAACAGCGACCGAGTACAAGCCAAATTGGATCTCCCACTACTGATAATGTTGCTGTAGATATACTAGCACAGCCCATTCCAGTGAAACCGAAGAAAACCCTGCTAACAAGGTTCACTGCTGAAATGAATGAATTCATTGTCAGGGAATTCTTCAGAAACAATAAGGTTGAGACAGTAGATAAAAGATTTGGACACGAGCTACATGCAAAAACCATCGAAAAGTTCCCAGAACTAGCAAATATAAAGCTACAAAACATAATAGACAAAAAGAACAACTTATTAAGAGGAAAGGGAATAACAAAAGATAAAATTAAACAAATCAAGAGAGAGGTAGCTATGGAAATGGAAATAACTGACATAAACACAGGTAACACAGAAGACAAGAATGAAGAACAGGTGGCAGAGACAGACACTAATGTAAACGCACCAACAATAGATCCAAATATATGCAATATATTTAGTAGAAACGAAATCTTGTATGGCGGACTTAACCCGACAACTAGACCAAATCTGCCGAAACTACATACTAATAGATCAACATCAAAAATCATAGCAGAAGTCAACAAAGTACTAGACACCAAAATAACAGATGAAACCAATTTCCAACAAATGCATGACCTGATATATATTGGAGCTGCCACGGTTCTCAACGCGCATGACCAAACACCGTCACATAACACGAATACCAACCACAATAGAGAAAAGAAAGTGCCGCCATGGGAAAGTAGAATCCAGAATAAAATAAACTTACTTAGAGAGAATATAGGCCAGCTAACACAATTTACCAAAAACAATAACAGAAAACCGAAACTTCATAAGAAAGTACAAACAATGTTTCAAAACAACAGCACAAAAGAACACAATACCTATGAAAAAGTACTTGATCTCCTGAAACAAAAGCTAAAAATAACGGCTCATAAAATAAAAAAATACAAAATAAGCAACAAAAGAAAAATCAAAACAACCTGTTTAAAAACAATCAAAAGAAATTCTGTTCAAATCTACTTGAAAATAACTCGAACGACGAACAAGCACAGTACATTGTCCCAGAAAACGAAGAAACATGCCAATTCTGGAACAGTATATGGGGCACACCAAAACAACATAGTAAGACAGCAAAATGGATAGAAGAAGAAAAGCATAAAATGAGAAATGTTAAGTACATGGGAAGATACATGATTGATGCTGAAGAACTGACACAAGCTATTCGAAAACTTCATAACTGGAAAGCGCCTGGAATAGATAAAATCCAAAACTACTGGATAAAAAAGTTAAAAGCATACATCCCTTACTATTAAAACTATCTAATGGTATGATACAAGATCCAAGTACTATGCCACCGTACTTAACAACTGGTATCACATATCTTCTACCTAAGACACCAACACCATCCAACGACCCATCCAAATACCGACCAATAACATGTCTGCCTACATTTTATAAAATACTGACATCAATAATATCCCACAAAATAGACCAACACCTGGAAGAGAACAATGTGCTTGCTGAAGAACAGAAGGGTTGTCGAAAGAGGAGCTGGGGATGTAAAGAACAACTGGTGATTGATTCAGTTGTCACGGAACAAGCAAAGATGACAAAAAACACGCTATTCACCAGTTACATTGACTGCAAAAAAGCTTTTGACAGTGTTCCTCATTCCTGGTTACTAGATGTTCTAGACATATACAAAATCAACCCTGCCTTACAATATCTACTGGAAGCACTCCTAAAACGATGGGAAACAAACCTCATGCTGAAGAATAAACAAATTAACACATACGTTGGCAATGTAAAAATCAAGAGGGGAAACATGACGTTCGGCATTGAGAAATGTAAAATCAATGTCATGAAGAGAGGACAATGGGAACAGCATGAAGGTTACCAACTAGACAATGAGGATGAAACTATAGAATGTATGGGGAAGACAGACACTTACAAATACCTGGGACTACATCAAAGCAGAGGAATCGATCATACCAACTCAAAGAACGAACTAAGAAGAAGGATGAGAGAACGAATTAAAAAAATTATTGATAGCATCGAAATTGTACCTGTCATCATTGGAGCAATCCCTTACAAATTACATGATGCCTTGAAAGTACTTCACATGCCACCCAGATCATACATAACAATGCAAAAAGCAGTAATTCTAGACACTTGCAGCATTATGAGAGGAATACTAAAAACGACGGAATTCAGTCCGGACAATACGTAATTCAACCACTTACCCACGCTAAACCAGCAGGCCAAAAGAGGACCCGAAAAGAATGAGGTGAACCCAACTACACCAATCCAATACACCAAATGAGGACCCGAAACAGAAGGAGATGGACCCAACTACATCTAAGAAGAAGAAAATACGAATTGTAACTTATTGAAATGAAATGTAACCTGTTATACACTTACCTTTCACATCTAAAGTATTGTATATACTTACCTGCAAAGGTCGTTGTACAAACTATGCATCATGAAAAAGAGAAATAAAAATAAAAATAAAAATAAAAATAAAAATAAAAATAAAAATAATAATAATAATAATAATAATAATAATAATAATAATAATAATAATAATAATAATAATAATAATAATAATAATAATAATAATAATAATAATAATAATAATAATAATAATAATAATAATAATAATAATAATAATAATAATAATAATAATAATAATAATAATAATAATAATAATAATAATAATAATAATAATAATAATAATAATAATAATAATAATAATAATAATAATAATAATAATAATAATATAATCCTACTGTGTCACCCTTCGATAAAATAAACCCTTTGGTTGTAAATTATATTTATATTTATTAAAAAACTATAATAAGGTAACAATAATATACTTTTATATATTATATAGATTTCTTCCTTAATACGTTTTTTAAATATCGTAAGTATTATAATTTATAAATTTTGACACCTGTCATATATTTCAATTTTATCATAGTTAACTTTATATATATTTATAAATTATATATATATAAGGTAGAATCACCAAGATGAGCTATAAATACTTAACCAAACAACTGAGGAAGCTGGCAGATAGCTATAAAATCCAACCTTTTAAAATTTAATGGTTCGCACAAGGAATGAAGTTTTGAGTGGTGTGTCGGGTACACCGGTTTAGAACACGCCATATTCTGGTGGTCCAAGGCAGCAGGTTCCCTTGGGTATAAACCATCGTAACAATACCGAATCTGCAAACATACGACGACCAAGCAAAACAACAGAACAAACTTTACGGGGCAGCAACAACACCCCTACTCAAGTCCCAACCACCTACAGTGCTTCTTCTTCAAATGAGGAGACCACGCAGGAGGTCCGTAGTAGGAGGCGGTTTAAATGGTCACTTGAGATGAACACTTTCTTATTCCGCTCTTACCTGTTAATAACTGAAATGGAGACTGTTAATCGTCCATATAGTGCTACACTTTACAACAAAATGATAGAAAAATTTCCCGAACTTCAACAAAAGACCGTCCAAAACATATTGGATCAGCGGCGTCAACTCTTCATTAAAAACAGACTAGACCCTGCACCAATAAGCAGAATTAGAGAAGAAGTAATAAACGAACTAGGGATGCAGACATAAATACAACAGAAATGCAAGATATAGAACCAATTCAAACTGAAATAGAACAATATAAACAGAATATAACAGAAGAAGATACAGAACTGATGAAAACTGAATTGGAACAATCTGTTGAGAATATCTTCAATGCAAATGACATCTTATATGGTGGAAAAGATGCTGTATGCAGACCCTCAGTACCAAAGTTAAAATTTTCAAGAAATCAAGTATACATAATAAAAGCATGTAATAATATCTTACAAAATAAACTACAAGAGAGTACTACATTAGAAGAAATAACAGATCTCATCTACATAGGGGCAATAACTGCACTAAACCAAAACAATCAGCTTGTAATAGAACAAAATGGTGTAAATAATTCAAATAAATACCGACCATTATGGGAAATAAGAATAAAAAAACGCATAGAAGAACTAAGAGCAGAAATTGGAATTCTTACACAAGCAAATAAAGGAAATAAAAGTAAAAGAGTAGTAAATAAAACAAACAGAATTATCAATAAGTATACAAATGAAAACAATACCACAATTACAGATATTCTGGATTTACTCAAACAACATTTAGCTGCAAAAGCCAGTAAATTACGAAGGTATAAAGAATGCTATAAACGAAGAATGCAGAACAACCTATTCCAAAATAATCAGAAAAAAATCTATAGAAATTAAGACGAACATAAATTGCAAGATGAAACACAAAATGAAATTCTAGAAGAAACAGATACCAAACTTTTTTGGGAGAACACATGGGGAACACCTTTACAACATAAATTAAATAATACTTGCATAGAACAAGAAACACAAAAAGTAGATAAAATTCAAGAAATGAATTGGAATCAAGTACACATAAATGATATCCAAAATGCAGCAAAAAAAGTAGCCAACTGTAAATCACCAGGGCCAGATAAAATTCATAATTTCTGGTTAAAGAAATTTACAATAGTACATTCTCATTTAGCAAGAGCATTCACAAATCTATTGGAACACCCGAATAAAGCACCTGGATTCTTTACAGAAGGAATTACTTATCTTTTACCGAAAACGACACCATCAAGTTCAGATCCCAGTAAATATAGACCCATAACATGTTCATCTACCATATATAAATTATTTACATCAATAATAGCAAATAAAATATACGATCATCTAGAAGAGCATAATATAATGGCAGAAGAACAATAAGGATGCCGGAAACGTAACCAAGGATATAAGAAACAATTAATAATAGACGCTATAATAATGGAAGAGGCAAAGAAGAAACGGAAAAATTTATATGTAGCTTATATAGATTATCAAAAAGCCTTCGATAGTGTTCCTCACTCCTGGCTAATAGAAATACTAAAAATTTATAAAGTACTTCCAAAAATAATAAATCTACTGCATACTTTCATGGGTAAATGGAAAACAAGACTTGTAATATCTAAAAGTAAGACTACCATTAGACATATTGACATAAAAAAGGGATCTTCTAAGGAGATCCTCTAAGTGCTTTTATGGTTTTGTCTTGCTCTGAATACTCTATCCACCTTACTAAATAAGGCACAATGTGGATACAAGTTAAGCAATTCTAATATAAAAAATTCCCATTTAATGTATATGGATGATATTAAACTTACATCTAACTCTAAAAAAAAATTAAAGAAAATGTTACAAATTACTGAAACTTTTAGTCACGATATTAAAATGCAGTTTGGATTAGAAAAATGTAGACTAAATGGTATTGAAAAAGGAAAATGGAAACAAACAGAAAACTATGTCTCGACCCAAGATCTTGTTATTATCGAAAGCATGAATAAAGACGACACATACAAATATCTAGGTTTTCAGCAAAATACCGCTAAACAACATGTAAAATTAAAGAAGTTATAACCAGTAAGATGCTTGCACGTGTAAAGAAAATTCTAAACACTAAATTGTCCGGAAAGAATAAAATAAATGCAGTCAACATCTATGCTATACCAGTGGTAGTATTCAGCTATGGAGTTGTGACATGGAATCATACCGAGGTTGAGAATTTAAACAGACAAATTAGAGTACTTTTTACAAAATATAGAGATCATCACCCAAAAAGTTGTATTGAAAGATTTCATCTTCCTAGAGATTTAGGTGGCATTATCAACAGGTCCACAATCTTCGAGAATACTTTACACAGAAAAGTGCTAATAATGTCATGTACTACAATTTAGCTCAAACTGATAAACACTATACATCACTTAATCTTGCCGAACACAACTTCCATCCACAGGACAAAATTATAACAAACATCCAAAAAAATTAAAAATGGAAAAGCAAAGTTAGACATGGTACATATTTTGCAAATATAAATAGACATGATATAGATTTACCTGCAACACAAGCCTGGTTAAAACACACCAATATTTTTTCTGAAAGTGAAGGTTTCGTATTCGCCATACAAGACAGAGTAATTTCCACAAGAAATTATCGAAAATTTACATTAAAAGACAACACACTACCTACAGATAAATGTAGAATGTGTCACAGTACGGAGGAGACGATAGAACATATAATAAGTGGTTGTACAACATTAGCATCAGAAGAATATAAACTCGGCATAACAATGTAGCGAAAGTTATGCACCAACACTAGCTATTGTACTGGAGCCTACAAGAGTACCAGTCCCTTATTATAGATATCAGCCGGAAAACGTTATAGTTACAAATGAAGGTATGCTTTACTGGAATAGAACAGTAATAACAGACAGATATACAAACCATAACAGACCAGATATTGTGTATGAAAATACACTAGAAAGTAAAGTGTACCTCATTGATATCGCAGTTCCACACGTAACAAATATAGAAACCACTAAAAATAGAAAAATAAGGAAATATCAAGATCTAGCACGAGAAATTAAAAACATGTGGCATATAAACTACGAAGAAATAATTCCAGTAATCATCGGATCTACAGATGGTTTTTCTTATCCTTGAAGCCCCTAACTACTCAATTGAAAGCACAGAACATGGGATATACCATAGACACCACTACAATTAATCATCTATGGTACATGGATGGCTGAAAACTTTTTGCAACAAAACAAGAACACCTGTATAAACAATTGGATATTGTAGGTAAGTTCAGTTCTGACATAGACATGCAGTTTGGCCTCAATAAATGCAAAATAAATAATATGGAGAAGGGAAAATGGATAAAGAGTGAAGGATACGAAATAACAAAACAAGGAAAGGTAGAAGAATTGGAGGAGGAAGACAGATATAAATATCTAGGATATGTACAGGCTCAAGGAATAGACCAGAAAACATGCAAAGAAGAAATAGTCGACACATACAAGAACAGAGTAAAGGCGGTATTAAAAACGGAATTATCAGCTCGAAACACTTCCAAACACATACGCCACCTCAGTGTTAACATATAGTTTCGGTGTGCTCTTCTGGACTGACACAGAGCTACAAGCTCTGGATATACTTACCAGGAAACTCTTCAAAAAATATAGATGCCATCACCCGCATAGCGCCATTGAAAGATTCCACCTACCACGCAAATATGGAGGCCGTGGTATACCAAGTATCCCACCCCGCCACCATGAACAAATCGAAAATTTGCGAACATATTTCCAAAACAAGGCAGAAGAAAGTAATCTACATCGTTCAGTCGTGAACACAAATAAAAAACTAACACCAATACGCTTAAACGACATAAATTACAATGTAGTAGATAAAATCCCAAGCAACGAACAACTAAAGCTTCAATGGAAATCAAAGCCTTTACACGGAAAATACATAAATGCAATCCATCAAAAGCACATAGATACAACAGCATCACAAATGTGGACGCGGACGGGAAATATATTCAAGAAAACTGAAGGATTCGTAATTGCAATTCAAGATCAAGTAGTGGCAACCCGAAGTTATAGAAGTAGAATAATCAAAGAGACCATACCGAACAGAAATTGCAGGATGTGTGGAAAACATGAGGAAACAATAGACCATATCATCGATGGATGCTCTGTTCTCGCACCAAAACAATATTTAGCCAGGCATAATAAAGTCGCTGGTATAATACACCAAGCACTACAACAAAAATATTTTATAAATCACGAATATGTACCACCCTATAAATACTAACCAGCACCTGTGTCCGAGAATGAACAAGCAAGGCTATATTGGAACCGCAAGGTAATCACAGATAAAACAATCAGCTGCAACATACCAGACATCGTATTGACTCTGAAAGAAAAGAAAACCACATACATAATAGACATAGGGGTACCGCTATGCGCCAACGTCGAAAAGACGTATGCAGAAAAAATAAACAAGTACTTACCCCTCGCAGATGAGATTAAAGATATGTGGAAGATGGATGTGGTAAAAATAATTCCCATAATAATAGGATCAACGGGCGAAATACATAATAAATTGCACAAAAGCATTGAAAATTTAGAACTACATAAAAACATATACATACCCATGCAGAAAGCAGTGATACCATAATAATAATAATAATAATAATAATAATAATAAAAATAATAATAATAAGGGTAGTGAGAAACAAAAGAGCGGAATAATAATAATAATAACAATAATAATAATAATAATAATAATAATAATAATAATAATAATAATAATAATAATAATAATAATAATAATAATAATAATAATAATAATAATAATAATAATAATAATAATAAAAATAAAAATAATAATAATAATAATAATAATAATAATAATAATAATAATAATAATAATAATAATAATAATAATATAAGTTATATAATTGTAATAAGTTACTATAAAACTTTATATACAATAAAGAATTCACAGAAACTCAAAACGATGCAACAAAATATCTTCAGTTTTGTTGAACATCTAGAGTGAAGGAACGTTACGGTCCAGCCACTTCTTCCCTCCTCCTTTACATTTGCAAAACCGTAGATGGTTAGGGATAGATGCAGTACACCCTTAACATGGGATACTTGTTCATTTAAAAGCAAAAACTGTAGAGTGAAACATTGTACAGAATTAAAAGTTGCATACAAAAATGTTTTTATAATTTTTATTATGTTTTTGGTTTCTTCACAATTATAAAAAGAAGTTTCAAAATCAGTAGCATTAACCATAGCACATCTTATTTTTTTCTGATTTTCATAAATTATTTATAAATGTCAATTGTTCTATAACTTCTGTCACCATAATACAGGGTTATTTAAGTAACTGTACAACGTTTACCCGATCCTAAGACCAACCACATATATAGTAAATCTGGCAATAATCTTTGTTTTACATGCGTTCTCTGAAAAAAAAAAATTAATTGTCAAAACTGACGTGAAATGTTTTGTGCATTGGCGTGCAATTTATATTCTGTATATTGAATATACAGGGTGGAAACAAACTTAATGTCATAAATTTAAGGGTGAGTAGTATGACATGTGTAGATTACGAAACTGGAAGAATTTTTTCAAAATTCGAAAAACGAAAATTCGACTTTTCTTAAGGAAACTTTTTTTACTGCTGTTTTAATTCATATTTCATTAAAAATATGGTTCTCAAAAATACATTCAAAATTAGTTGTATAAGATATTATTCTTAATAATTAAATTAAATAGCATTTTTAACGAAAATAATTGTGTAATAGATAAAATAATGCAAATGCGTTGCCAGTGGTCCAGTGGTACCAAAAATGTTAGTTTCATGAAATCTACCCTTAAATATGCGAATTTTTAAAAAATTCTTTCTATTTCGTAATCTACACATATCATACTACCCACCCTTAAATTTATGACTTTAAGTTCGTTTCCACCCTGTATATCAACATGCCAATTACCTTAATGATGAACATGTAGGTACTTTGTCATCGTAAAATTCTTAAATATGCACATATTATCTGCGGTGACGCCAATAATCTTATATGTCATTTACAATTGACGGGTGTTACAACACCCGTGTTTTTGTCAGACAACTTCGATTTCAAACAATTTCAATGATTTCGGAATTATTTCTCATTGATCCACCTCAAACTTCTTCCGCTGCTGAAAAGAGATAAACATCGAATAACTGCAGATTTGGTTCCAGGGGGTTCGTGAAGTTGGAGTTACAACATCGCATTGCCACATCTTGCTTCACATAGTAATATTTTGCTCATTTTTTGCTATTTTTTGCTGTATAGCATGAATTTTTTGCTGAATCCAATCTTAAGTTATAAACAAATTAAAAATGTAACTCCATCTTCACGGTGGAGTTACAACTAACTTATATCAAAAATGTTGTGGTACTGTAATATTTTGCTCATTTTTTTTCTATTTTTTGCTGTATAGCATGATTTTTTTGCTTAATCCATTCTTAAGTTATAAACAAATTAAAAATGTAACTCCATCGTCACGGTGGAGTTACAACTAACTTATATCAAAAATGTTTTGGTACTGTAATAATTTGCTCATTTTTTGCTGTATAGCATGAATTTTTTGCTTAATACATTCTTAAGTTATAAACAAATTAAAAATGTAACTCCATCTTCACATCGGTGTTACCTATTGTTACAACTAAGTTAAATCAAATATATTTTAATGGCATTATTTTTAGATTTTTGCTGTATAATTTGAATTTTTTGTTATAATTAATCTCAAGTTACAAATAAATTAAAAAAATGTTTGTAACTCCAACTTCATATCTGTGTTATAACAAACAACTAACTTAAATAGAAATCATGCCGCTATAATATCTTGTTAAATTCATATTTGGACGAATGGTGAAGACTACCAAGCGCGAATACAGAGGAGGGGGGTTAATGTGAACGTATAGCTACAGCATACTGTACTCGTTGGAATCAATTTGTAATAATGTTAAGAAAAATTACGTATATTTGAATAGCTAATTAATGGTGAAAAATCTGATGTGACCAACACAATACCTCCCGCCGTTTATTTTTTATTAATTTAAATAAATTGTTATTTGTAACTCCAACGTGAAGATGGAGTTACATTTTTAATTTGTTTATAACTTAAGAATGGATTCAACAAAAAATTCAAGCTATACAGCAATACTACTATGTGAAACCAGATGTAGCAACGCGATTTTGTAACTCCAACTCCACGGACCCGGTTGCAGGCAGTCATCTCAACATTCTTTTAAGCTATGTACTCGTACGTATACTTACATAAAATTTTGTATTTGTGTATAATAGAAACATTCATCACTTCTTACATTCTATTTAATATTATTTTCTATCATAAGTCATGGCTGTTGCTACTAATTAACGAAACTTTTCAAATTTTTTTTTAAAATTGCAAAGAACCAAAAATAATAATAATAATAATAATAACAATATGTTTGCTAAAGAATTTGCCTATACAAAAGATTAGTGACATTTTGTTTCATAGAATATACAAGAATAATTCAAGTATTGCACATATTGTTGTAATACATTCAATATAATTTTATGTACATATTTACATGTTCGTATTTTGAAAACAGTCATTACATATTTATACATAGATGTCGTACATTTTGGCGACGGTATGGTGTCGCAATAGTATGGTGAGACGGTTTTCTTCGTTCCTAGGGGGTAGATACTTCTCCCAAAAACAAATAATAAAAAATCATTTTTGTATGCAACATTTAACTCTGTACTACAAAGTTTTGGCCGTAAAATGAACAGGAGAACAGGAAATTGCATAAAACTCAAATCGCATGTTAAATCACTATGTTCACCCCTAATCGCCACCACTCAAAATATACAAATAACAATAATAATAATAATAATAATAATAATAATAATAATAATAATAATAATAATAATAATAATAATAATAATAATAATAATAATAATAATAATAATAATAATAATAATAATAATAATAATAATAATAATAATAATAATAGCCTTTATTTAATAAATCCCAATTTAGTACATAATTAAAATTAATAAAGAAAATAAATTTATAATACATTGTAAATTAATAATATCGTATTTGATGCATGTATGGAATTTATCCAACCCCCTTTTGCGCGTAGGCCTCCCCCATCTGTTGCCATTCTTTCCTGTTTTCTTTAAGTCTCGTCCATGTTGATCCAGCCTGTTTCTTTATATCATCCTGCCAGCGTTTACTTGGTCTTCCTCTGCATTTATCTAGTGGCATCTATAGTGTAGTATTTCTTGTCCATCTTTCATCTTTGGTTCTTATAACATATCCCGTCCAGTTCCACTTCATTTTTTTTATTCTTTGTGTTACATCCGTGATGTTTGTTCTTCTTCTTATTTCGGTATTCCTTACTCTATCTTTTAAACTGATTCCCAGTAAACTTCTTTCCATTCTTCGTATAGTGATATTTAATTTGTTATAGTAGTTTTGGGTTAGACTCCATGTTTGGCAACCATAGATTAAAGTTGGTAGTACACATGATTCGAATACTCTCGTTTTTAAGGATATTGAAAATTCTCATTTAAAAATTTCTTTAAGAGACCAATATTTTTCCATGCTAGTACTATCCTTCGATTTATTTCCTCTGTGATTCTGTTAACAAATGATACTGTTTGTCCTAGATATATGTACTTTTCAACGTACTCTAAGTAGGATCCAACTAATTTAATGTTTTTCTTTGGCTCATTGGTCATAAGTTTAGTTTTATTAAAGTTTATTCGTAGTCCTATATTCTTACTTTTGCACTGAATGTCTTCCAGCATAGATTCTAGAGCATTTGGAATTTCAGCGACGAGGACAATATCGTCTGCGAATCGGAGATTAGATAGTTATTTTCCATCTATCTTCAAGCCCTTGTTTTCCCAATTTAGTTCTTTAAAAACCGATTCAAGGACACATGAAAACAATGTTGGTGACAAAGGATCTCCTTGTCGCACTCCTTTTTCAATATTGAATGCTTCCCCTGGTTTTTCTAGAAGTATCCTAGCCTTGCTTCTATTGTATATGGCTTTTATTATTTTGATATATTTGTGTTCGATCCCTGCTTCATACAACGATTTGAAAATATAGTGGTGTTCTACACTGTCAAACCCTTTTTCAAAATCTATGAAGGCAAGATATAAAGTTATTTTGTATTCTTTCGTTTTCTCCATTATTTGGTTAATTGAGTGTAGATGGTCTGTTGTAGAGAATCCACTTCTAAATCCCGCTTGTTCGAGTGAATTAAATTCTTCGATTTTCTTATTTATTCTGGAGTGTATTATTTTTATAAAGATTTTGTACATGCATGAAGATAGACTGATGGGTCTATAATTATTTAGAATTTCTCTATCTCCCTTCTTGTGAAGTAATATTATGTTGGAGTTTAGCCATTGTATTGGAATACTTTCTACTATGAGAATTTGATTAAAAAGATAATATAGTGATTCAACAAGTTCCTCTGCTCCAATTTTCACCATTTCGTTGTTTATATTATCGTCGCCTGGAGCCTTATTATCTTTAAGTTCTTTTATTGCTTTTAATATTTCTTCTTTAAGGATATAGGGGACTTCTGTCTCCTCTTCCAGATTAATATTCTCTTCCATTTCCTCAGGGGTATTACTTGTATATAGTTGTGTGTAGAATTGTGTCGCAGTGGAGAGTATGTCATTTCTGTTTGTGTTCACCATCGTGTTATCTTTTATTTTGGTTATCCAATTTTTCCCTAGGTTTATTTCTTTTTTCATTTTCCTGATTGCTCCTGAGGAACCTACAATATCTTCAATTTTCCTTTCGTTGTATTTTCTTAGATCTTCTTTAATTTTCTTCTTTACTAATTTTTGCACTTCACAAAATTCTATTTTTTGTAATGTTGTTTTAATTTTAGTATTTTTAAGTGTTTCCCTTTTTCCTATTAGATCTAGAGTTTCTTTTGATATTTTTTTGTGTTGTTTTACATTTGTATTTTTTTTCTGGTATTGAATTTAGAATAATGTTCTCTAGTGCGTCGTAATAATTTTGGAGATTATTTTCATCTTTGATTTCATATTGCTCTAGAGTCGGGATAGATTTCTTTACATTATCTTGTTAAATTGTTTGCATGTATAACTGGATTTTATAGTATTCCTTTTTATTAAAAAAATCTTTCCTGTTGCTTTTTCCCAGTAAAATTGTTGCTCTCACGAGTCTATGGTCTGTGTTGAATTTTATATTTTGAATTACTTTCATATTTTGTATATTATTCTTATTTTTAAAAAGTATATAGTCCATTACAAATTTATCTCCTTTTGGTGAGATCCAAGTCCATTTCAATTTTTTGTTACCCTTACTAAAGAACGTATTTCCTATTTTTAATTGTAGGCTCGTGGCAAAATTTACTAGCAATTGTCCCCGGTCATTTCTTGTGCCATAATGGAAATTTCACATAATATTTTCATCTTCGGGTTTGCTGGCTCCTACACGAGCATTAAAATCACCCATAATAATAGTTTCCATGTTTCTGTTATGATTTTCATTGACTGTTTCATATAAATATTCATAAAAGTTTTCTATTTCTTCTTGTGTGGATTCTCTTGTTGGTGCATATACTTGAATTAGATATAAACTTTTATCGTGTTTTGTTTCTATTTTTAGTACAGTTACCCTTTCATTATATGCTTTGAATACGATTATATTGTATTTATCAGATTTTTTTACTAAGAAACCAACAAATAACAATAACAATGCTTTATTTTGCAACTAAATTAGTATGTTAAGTATATTATTTAAAACGAATTACAATAATATACGAAAGAAGTTTGAAAGTATGATAAAGGAGCAAGTTAAATATATTTTTTTGGGAAAAATCTATTTTATATTTTATTTCTCATCATAGTCATGTAATATTGTTATTATTTAATATTATGTATACAATGTTAAGTATATATTGTTAGAATAAACATAAATAAATGTTGTAATAATTATAGATGCTACTAAATTTGTTAGTATATACTGATCGATAAAAGAAAAAGAACATACCATAAAAGGCCCTTAGATAAGCACATCGTGACCAGATCAAGAACGCAACTAACTCCAAGTCCTAGCGGCTCAAAAAACTACAATTAAACACCAATAACACAGCATACATCATGTTCTGGAATTTACAAGGCTTAAAAACCTATATAGAATGAATCAAAACGAAGAAACAACTATCAAGAAATGTAACATAATTTGTGTAACGGAAACGTGGGCAAATTTTGAAGTAAAAAACATTCCACCTTTCTTAGAAAAGTATTCAATATATCAACACCCAGCAATCAAAAACATAAACTTTGGTAGAGCAAGTGGAGGAATAATTATATTTATTAAAGAAGAAAAAGAGCAAACAATAACCGTCGTAGAAAGCGAACCACACTGGATAATACTAGAAATAATTACACCGAAACAAAAACTACTATTAGGGAATGTATATTTTTCACCATCCTACAAATATGAAATTCTCCTAGAACTTTTTGCTGCCTCGATACAGGACCTCAGAGAAACTTACTCAGGCCACGGGGTTATAATTGGTGGCGATTTTAATGGCCGCGTATGTAACCTAAACCAAGGTGACAACTACCACTACTTCAATCCAAAACTAACAAACACCCGTGAAAGTAAAGATTGTATAGCAAACAAAAATGGACGAGAATTGATCGAGATTATGGAAAATGAAGACTTGTTCTTATTAAACGGAAGAACAAGCAATGATTACCCTGGCAACTTCACATACGTAGGACCATATGATTTGCAAAGTGTCAATATCAAATCCATGGAATAAACAAATAAACAACAATTTATACAAACGAAAAATTACCAAATATTATTGGAGTAACAACAAAATATTAGAATATAGAAATGAATTAGACAAGATCTTTACACAGAAAGGAGAAGAAATAAGCAGTGCAACAGAAGGATATGTGAGTTTGATATCTGCAATTAAGACGGCATCCAACAATATAGGTATAACAAAAGAAATAACAATTAGTAACACATTCAAACACTCTAAACCCTGGTACAACAATGAATGCTGGAAGCTAAAGCAAATAATGAAGCAAAAATTAAGAATATGTAAATCAATTAACTTCGAAGGAGATAATCTTAAGAATTTCCTGCAAGCTAAAAAAGATTATAAAGTGAAACTACAAGAAGAAAAAACTAAATTCAATAACGAACTCAAAAACAAATTAACAAATCTACACAACCAAAAAGATTTTTGGAAAACTGTTAAGTTCTTACGCCCCATAAATTACGAAACAAACAACATAACTCCAGCAGAATGGTCCAAGTATTATAAAGACTGGTTTGGTCAAAAAATAACGGACGAAACAAAGTTCTTTCACGCTCTACATCCTTACTTGGACTGCGAATAACACAACTGGAACTGAATTATGCACTAAGTAACTTAAAATCAAATAAATCCCCAGGAACCGACGACATTATTAACGAGCAACTACAAAACATACCCGAGAGTGGAAAACAATACTTAAAAAACCTTTTAAATCTATTTCTTAGAGTGGAAAATGTACCAAAAAATCTTGCTCAAATTAAACTTAGTATGATACACAAAAAAGGAACTCCATCGGACCCCAACAATTATAGAGGAATTGCTCTAATTAATACTTTAACTAAGCTGTTCACATTCATAATCAATGCAAGACTACAGACGTGGACAGAAAGTCAAAATATTCTACCTGAGGCACAGTCCGGATTCAGGAGAAAAAGATCATGTGTGGATAACCTCTTAGTCTTTAATTCAATAATACAAGCAAGAATGCTCACTACTAAAGAAGGAACATATGCAATATTTGTTGACCTCCAGAAAGCATTCGATTGCATCCCACACGAAAAACTCTGGACAAAGATATTTCAATTAGGAGTGAGTGGTAAAATAACAAGGTTTTTACGAAATCTATATAATCAAGCGACAATACAAATTAATACCAACTCAGGACCCACAAATCATATTCACGTTTCAAAAGGCGTGTTACAAGGGGAATGCACTAGCCCTATACTCTTCGCGTTATACATAGCAGACCTCGAAACAGCGTTTCGCCAACTTGGACTGGAAGGATTGTATATGAACCATAGTACAGACATACTATCCTTACAATATGCATACGATCTAGTACTTTTCTCATACTCTCCTATCGATGTCCAGAGAAAGTTAAGGGCATTAGAAACTTACTGTAACTCTCTAGATTTAAAAATAAACCCTGCCAAAACTAAAATTATGCATTTCCATCAAGGAAGACCGCGTAAACAAAAATTTAAATTCATATGTCAAGATAAGGAAATTACCTTCACCAATTGTTATACCTACCTTGGGATAGTATATAGAACATCAGGAATATTTACAGAAAATGCTAAAGAGGTAGTGAAAAAGTCCAAGAAAGTTACAGCAAGTATAAAAGACACACTACTAAAATCTAAAACATTTGATTGGGATGTAATAAATAAAATCTTCGAAAGTACAGTTTCACCAACATTACTATATACAAGCGAAACTTGGGCAATTAATAACGCAGAAATAATCGAAAAAGGGCAAACCCATTATTTTAAAAATATTCTGGGATGGTCAAAAACAACGCCTAATTATATTGTTAGGCAAGAAACACACCAAAATAAACTTCAACTGCTAATAATTAAAAACATATTACGTTGGTGGTACAAAGTTCTACCAATGAGTGACTCTAGATATGTAAAAGTATGTTACAACAAACTGCTACTTTTGAACGAAAGCCAATCAATATCAGCTCCCAATCAAGAAAAGTTCAACTGGACAAGACAGCTCCAAACTATCTTACAAAAAGCCAACTTCACACACATCTGGGAGAACAAAAACTTCCTAGAAGTTAAAAAAGAGATACAAAATATCATTAATTCCTACAACCAACACCTCTATAACCTAGATATTTCAAGAATAGTCCTCTCTTCCTATAACCCGAACTATAAGACCTACATTTTCACTAATATCTTTGAAACATTTAAAGCTCCCTTTAAAGTCCTAAAAACTGTAAGTCAATTACGTACCGCTAACACTAACAATTTTCAGCTCTTTAAAGATGGAAAATTACTCTACTTCAACCAATAAGAAACTTGTACACTCATCAACCCGACAGTGTACAACATCTGTTTCAATGTCCAATTTTCGAACCCATACGTGAGGCGTACATATCAAAATACCTGGTCAACACGGATCCAATAAACTACAACAAGGCCCTACTATCCGAATTTACTGTAGCCAAACTCTTTGATATCTCAAATTTTATAAACAATGCAATAAAACTGAATTCATTTATATTATATATTTATATATATATATATGTATGAGCAATGTTCAAAACACAAATTATGTATTAAATAGACCACTTGTTGTCAATTCTTTGTATGAGATTTTCTCTTAAGCAAATATACTTTATTATTATTATTATTATTATTATTATTATTATTATTATTATTATTATTATTATTATTATTATTATTATTATTATTATTATTATTATTATTATTATTATTATTATTATTATTATTATTATTATTATTATTATTATTATTATTATTATTATTATTATTATTATTATTATTATTATTATTATTATTATTATTATTATTATTATTATTATTATTATTATTATTATTATTATTATTATTATTATTATTATTATTATTATTATTATTATTATTATTATTATTATTATTATTATTATTATTATTATTATTATTATTATTATTATTATTATTATTATTATTATTATTATTATTATTATTATTATTATTATTATTATTATTATTATTATTATTATTACTGATCGATAAATAGGGATAAATAGTTATTTTCCTTTTATAATTAATTTTATACCTATATTTAAATTACAAAGTTATGCGCGAGGTTAAATGCCACTTTTTGTGTAAAATGATCCAGAATTCTACTTCCGGATTCAACGGAAGCGAAATCATCGTTAATTTTTTTAATAGAATGGTACATATATTTTTATAATTTTGGAAAATATTTTAAATTAGCTCTACACTGATGCTAAATATTTGCATTTCCATTTAAAAATAACCTAGCTATTATTTTTTGATAATCATGATACTTTATACAGTATCAGTTTGCCATGGCATTTGTAGCTTCTTTGTTTGAGGATATTGTGACATGGCATAATGAATAGTTTCTATGGCGTGACGTAATTGAATACAGACTAGAGGAAACAGACGGCTAAATTTTGCTAAGTTAACAGAAATGCATAGCTAGAAGTCCTTTGCCGGTCGCATGATAAGTTAGTCAGAGAAAATCTGTCTCAACGTTATGACACTCTCTGTGTCACGCTTACGCGAATAAGAATTCGCACGTTTAGCGTTTGTGAACAACAGTTCGACGTCAAACTACGCTTAACATTGTCATATTCGCCCCGCGTTTAAGTTACCCACGCTTTTGTTATAAGCAATATATTTATATTTTTGTGTACATATTACTATTCTTTTTACTTGATTATATTTAATTATTAAAATAACCGACGTTGCTATATTTTAAATTAAACCTAAAACCCTGTGAAGTACAGTGATGTGGAATCCAGCCGTTTAGCCCAGCAGTTCCGTAACGTACGTCTGGTACGGGGTAAGTACCCTTTCTCCACATTTCGCCTGCTCCCATTTTCGGTCCAACCTGCCCGCAACGCAATAGGTGGTTCCACAACCCTTCGCTAACCACCGGAACAGGTTGTAATAATCCTCCCCTTCTCCTGGCTACATTGTGAAGATCGGCCTAAATATTATTCACTACTTGTTCCATTTGGCTGGTAGTAGCCGGGATTATATTCGCACTTTCAACTGTTACATTGACAGACGCTATCATTATTACTGTTCGCCTGTTCCATTTGGCGGCAGTCGGTTTAATTATCGTTTAATCAGAAGGATTATATACGGCTTGTTACAATATACTTTCACGTTTACCTGACATATCATTTGTTTTTGTTTATTTTGAACTGTCAAAGTATTAATTTTTTTTTAACTTCAGACAATTAAATTGTTTGAAATAATCAAAAAAAAACCAAAATATGTCCTTAAACAAAGAAAGCACAGATGTCTTCACAAACTGATAATACATTCAAATATCATAATTTTCATAAATTTATAACTAGGTTATTTTTAATGAAATTTCAAGTATTTGGCATCGCCAATGATTTCGCTTTCGGCGAAACCAGAAGTAGAATTTCGGATCATTTTAAATCAAAAAGTGGTATTTAATTTCGCGCACAATTTTGTAATTTAAACTATAGGTCTAAAAGTAATAATAAAGAAAATAGCTATTTGTCCATATTTTTCACCTGTATACATATCGTCACTACCGAAATCTGCAAATAGAAGCAGATTGGCACACCCAGCAATAAGTTTAATCGTGATTATATTTTTAATTTATATTTAAATATATATATATATATATATATATATATATATATATATATATATATATATATATATATACAGGGTGATTCATCGGTCTGTCCTCTCTTTATAACTCTTTTATTTTAAGTCAGATAGAAAAATTCTTCAAATATAATTTATATAATATATTATTGTCTATCTACGTACTATATGCATTTGTATACAGAGTGCTCCGTTGAAGCGCAACAATATATAACTTTATATTTCTTAATGGAACACCCTATATATATATATATATATATATATATATATATATTTATTTATTTATTTTGATAGTAAATTAGATTCCCTTTAAAAAACTATTAAGTAATAAGGGGTCTAAAATTATAAATTAAGAAGTTATTTACGTTCATAAAAAATAGTAGTTCATAGTGGAAAAAACCATAATTTAATACAAAATTTTGATTCTTTTTTATTAACTTATTTTAAATATTACACTAATTACAAAGAGGCTATTAAAATTTAGTGACAGACTAAATAATGCAAAATTATAATAAATGCTCGAAAACTTGTCGTTCAACTTCAATACATTTTTTTATTCTTTATCATTCAACGAATAAAGGTAAATAACTTCTTAATTTATAATTTTAGACCCCTTATTATTTAATACTTTTTTAAAGAAAATCTAATTTACTATCAAAATAAGTAAAGATATATAGGATGTTCCATTAAGAAATATAAAGTTACATACTGTTGCGCTTCAACGGAGCACCCTGTATACAAGTGCATATAGTACGTAGATAGACAATAATATATCATATAAATTTTATCTGAAGAGTTTTTCTATCTGACTTAAAATAAAAGAGTTATAAAGAGAGGACAGACCGATGAATCACCCTGTATATATACATATATATATATATATATATATATATATATATATATATATATATATATATATATATATATATATATATATATATATATATATATATATATACAGGGTGTCACTTAACTTGGTGCACAAACTTTAAGGGCATATAATACTGATCAAAATGAGTAAAAAAAGCTTAGTCAAAATGTGTCCGATCTTTAATAGTTTCCCAGATATAACGCAGTGAAAAATGAGTTTTTACGAGATTTACCTTTGCTATCTCAAAAACTATAAGATTTTGATTAATTGAGACTTTTTGTTTACCTTTGAGAGGTAATCTTAGATGGCCTTTTGTTATTTTATAAAAATCAAAAGTGAAATGTTGTGGCGACCTTGGTCAATATTTAATTTTCATATAACTACGTAACTATAAGAAATTGAGAAAAATGTTTCATATAAAATTTTATTGTTTTTTATAGTCTTTTTACTGACATAGACAAAATTTTATTCGATCGTTATCTTTGTCAGTTTTTCTTAGATTTTTCGCTTTTCTCGGAAACAGTTGAAGATCATTCCTATGTTGATGAAGCTTTTTTATTCATTTTGGGCAGTATAAAACGCTCTTAAAGTTTTTGCTCGAAGTTAAGGGACACCCTGTATATATAAGTTAAATATCGAGACAATACAAGTCGCTTTTTAAAAACTTTATTTATTCTTAAGAACCTTAATTTATGTGTTTACAATATAAGCTCTGAATACAGACTACTGAGATATTGCAATTCCTCAAAGAGGAAAACTACATTACATAATAAATCTAAACTAAGCATAATATGATAGGTATGAAATGGGATAATGTCTATTCAGCATAAAGTGGCACTGTAACTCCTCCACCCTTAGAAGGAAGCACCCCCTGGAAGTTGAACTTCGATGTCTTCAGTCTTCTTCGCTGAATGTCGGTTTTGTATTTTTGTTCTCAGCCTTTTGGTTATTATAATAATAATTATTATTATGGCTGCGGCATAGAGAACTATCGTCCAGATGTTGGGAATGTGGATGTACTCGTAGGTTTCAATGTCCTGGATTGGTGTGATTTGGTTTAATTTTATATCGTTAAGTTTGAGAGGCGATAGATTAATTGAGAAGTTTGAGATTTTATTAATTTTTAGTTTATAGTTCAATTTAGGCGGCATTAAAGGTGATCCATGTGTTTTATCGAGAAATATTAATTTTTGTTTTTTAAATATTATTTCACAATTGTTATCGTTTTTAATTAAGTAGATGCCGGTCAATGATTCGATGCTGGATCTTTCGGGACAATTGATGGCGATTTTTTTCTTCCTTCGGGAAGATGGCTAAATACTGGTTTATCTCTGGCAGTAGTTCGAAGTGGTTTTCTTGTATTTCTAGTCGGATGTAGTGGCATTGGTTTGTGTGTTGTTTATTAAATATTTCTTTCTCGCAGACGGGGTTGATGTGGGCATTGAATTGATTTGGGCACTGATATACTCTACTCTGAATACACATGTCGCTTAGAGGAATGATATCTTTATTTGTTTGCAAAATATATTTTGACTCTGGGATAATAGTAACAAATTCTGAACCGTATTTTGTAGGGGTTGATATTAAATGATAAAGATCGAAATTAGCTTCAAAGTTAATAGGAATAGATATGAAATAAATATTTTGTGAAGATTCAATTTTACAGTTAATTTTTAATAATTGTTCATATTCCAAAATTTTTTCAAGTTTAGGTTCAAATGGTAACTGGGTTTTATAGTGATCTGAGATTTTTTGAATTTCTAATAATAATTTATATGGTTGAATTATACTTGGATGAAGAGTTCTTAATTTGCAAAATGTTATTGAATTTTCTATATCTTGTAATATGTTCAGAATGGGATTATAAAGCATAATTAATTGATTAAAAATATCTCTAGCCAATGTAAAGTCATCGATAAGCCATTTATTTATAAGATTGGACAAGTGTATTAATTTTGTCTGCGGCAAGTTTTCATTATGTTGTATATCCTGAAGAGTACTATTGAAATTGTTTATTATTTGATTATTAACTGAATATGATAGTTTTAATTGATTTTCTAACTTATGTTGATTTTGCTCCAGATCTGATAAGATTTTGTTATATCGCTTGCCGTCTTCGGCATCTAAATTTCCTGATATAAATTTGAAAACAGTTCCTAGTCCATCTACTAGGCCCCTTTTATTTCTTTTTGCTAAGGCGGTTGAATGAAAGCCAATGGTTGCAATTTTATTATTAATACTGTTTCTAGTGAAATCAATGATCTTTTCGAAATTTTTTAATTCGTTGACATAGTGAGAGTTATTTGAAATAATTGTTTTAAGATTGTCGTATTGTTTATTTAAATTATTGTACTGCTGGAAGTGTGGCTCTAATTTATAATAGTGGATGAATGTATGTGAGGTTTTCTCAAGTTTTGCCTGCCCCAATTTAATAGGAAGTATTCCCAAATTTTCTGTTATGTTTTGGATAATTGATCCGTTGCTGACCGCGAGGTACCTGGAAGAATTTGGAACTGATAATTTTCCTGTCTAGGACGTTTTATGTTGGATAAATGAATTTTCTCTACTGTATTACCGTGTGTTGGTTTCAGTTTCGCGGTTTTTAATTCTTTATTAATTGTTCTTAACATTTCAGGTTTGTATTTATTTTTTGTTTTGGCTTGTTTTTGTCTATTTTTAACATAAATTTCGTCGGGAATTTCTGGTAGTTCTTCTCGTGTTTCGTTAAACTTTCCGATATTTTTTTCTTTACTATGATCTATTTTATTTTTAATTGACTCGTATAAAAGTTTGGTCTTGTTTTTATGATTTTCTATGTAATTGTTTATTAGTTGTTTGTCTATGTCTATGTTAAGGGGAGATTTAGTTTCTAGGTGGCCTGATATAATTTCTGCTGGTTTTAATTTTGTTACGGAATGTATTGTTTGGATATATGCTAGAAGAGCGTAATTTACTTTTATTTCGATAAATAAATAAATAAAATAAATATAAATAGATATTTCATCACGGCATATTACCCATTGCTGGGTGTGCCAATGGATTCCTTTTTATAAATTTCTTGGTTATTAAATAATCTAATGTGTTCTATCAACGTAGAATGGAAACGTTCAATAATTCCATTCGATTCGGGGTGTTGTGAACTTATAAAATGTATTTGAATTTTGTGCAGAGCTAAAAATTCTGTGATAATCGAGTTTTTAAATTCTAATCCGTTATCTGAAATTATTTGACCAGGAATGCCATGATGGGTGAAATATTTGATTAAGTTATTAGCGATTTCGATGCCTTGACTCGAATTTAATTTATAGGTCTGTGCGTATTTTGAAAATGAGTCGATTATTGTAAGGAATTTGGATTTTTCAAGTGTTATGCTATCTACATGAAGTATCTCAAAAGGTTTTGACGCGGTAGGTGTAATGTTTAATTTTAATTTGAGTGGGTTCCTGTCGTACTTTGTTAGTTGACATATTTCGCATGAGTTTATATAAGTTTGTACGGATTTACGTAGTTTGGGCCAGTAGTAATTTTGTTTGATACGTGCTTCGGTATCGTAGGTACAACGGTGATTCGTTTTGCCCTCATGATAGTTGCGAATAATTTCTATTATTTCGTCTTCGTCTGTTACGTCAGTAAGGAATTGTGTACATTTGATTATATTAATTTCCGAATTTTTGAAATAATTTTGTAAAATTAAACTAAAATTATCGTAAAGGTCAGTTTTGAAATAAATATGATATTTTATTTTAGGCACTATGAATTCTTTAATAAAATTAATTATTTCTTTTTCGAAATTGTTTTTTGAAATTTCTACCAGAAATCTTTGTTTTTTATTTTCATATAATTTTTGAATTATTGTCTTTTTAGGACTGTGTTCTACTTCCGAAATAATTATCTAATTTTTTCCGTAATTTACTGGGCATTCCACTATCGGTATACCTACTATTGGGTTTTCTTTATTAGAGTGAACTGTTATATCACTTTCGCTAGGAGTTTCATCGTCATTGTCAGTTTCGTCACCCGTTTCTACAATTAAAGATTGACTGTCTGTCTGTACGTGTTTTATTTTTTCTAAGGCTTTGTTAAATTGTTCCATGTGTTTAATGAAACCTTCTATATCGTTTGAGTCGTTATCTTTATTATCTGAATCGTTTTCTTTATTATCTGAGTCGTTTACATTTAGTTCAAAATTTTGCAAGTCTGGTAGTTTAAAAACTGTGATAAGTATATCAGTATCGTTAAAGATATACTGTAGCATGGATTTTACATCTATCCATTTTAATCTGTCTAATCCACAACTAATTCTTGGTATACAAAGATTTTTAATATTATTTTTAATGCAAAATATTTTTAAGTTCAAAAGTGTGTAAAATATATCATGTATGGTGGGGTTATCATAATAGTGTTCCTTTGTAATTAAATAAATAATGTATCTGAATTTAGTTTTTAAATAGACTAATGAATGGAGTTGAGGATTTTGATTTTTTAATTTTTCTACGTATCCAAATTTATTTTTAAATTGTTTTGCAATTCCCTTTTCCATGTTTAGGTCTTTGCTGATACAGTGCGCTAAGTTGTTATCTGGTGTAGTGTCAAATATGTTACCTTCTAGTTCTAGTATGTTATTGTTTGTGAATGTATTAGTAAATTTATTTGTCAAGTATTGTTGATATTGTGCTAAAAGGGATTGTGATTCTGGTTGTTCTGGGAAATTTTGAATTCTGTCGTTTGTTTCAAGGGTAATGCGACTCAATGCGTCCGCATTTGTATTTAGTTTGCCTTTCTTGTATATGATTTCGTAGTCAAACTCTTCTAACTTGAGTCTCCAACGAATTAATTTTTGACTGCATTGTTTTAGGGACATTAGCCATTGTAATGGTCTATGATCTGTATAAATTTTAAATTTACGGCCGAAAAGGTAATGTCTGAAATATTGTGTTGCCCAAACGATTGCCAAAAGTTCTTTTTCTATTGTCGAATAATTCATTTCAGAATTATTCAGTGTTCTGCTCGCGTAAGCTACCGGGAGGTCATTACCTATGTTTCCTTGAGATAACACGGCTCCGATTGCAACGTTACTAGCATCACAAGTTAGATTAAATTCTTTAAAAAAATCTGGGTATTGCAAAAGAGGTTCGTTTATCAATAAATTTTTACATGTGTTAAAGCATTGTATGTAGTCGGGGTTGTTAATGTCTATAGTCTCGTCCTTTTTCAAACATTTTGTCATTGGTTTGATTATTTTCGCCAGATCTTTTATAAATTTTCTATAGTAACCGAGAAGGCCTAAAAATCCTTTGATTTGTTTAACAGTTTTCGGTATAGGGTAATTTTGAATAGCACTTATTTTATCTGGGTTAGGGCGAACGCCCTCGGGGGTTTTTAAGAATTCCGATTTATCTAACTGAATTTTGAAATTGGATTGCCTGAGTCGATCGAAAACTAATTTTAAATTATTAATGTGCTCTTGTAAACTTGTACTAAATATTATTATATCGTCCAAATAAACTAAACAAATTTTGTGAGTCAAACCGCGTAAAATATTATCCATAACCCTTTGAAATGTTGCGGGGGCGTTTTTCAGCCCGAATGGCATACGAAGGAATTCGTAGTGGCCATCTTCGGTGTTAAAAGCTGTCTTTTGTATGTCGGGTTCGTTCATTTCTATCTGGTGGAAACCAGAAGCTAAGTCAAGTGTCGTGAAGTAATGACATCGTCCTAACTTGTCTAAAAGGTCGGTAATGTTTGGTAGTGGGTATTTGTCTCCTATTGTTTTGTCATTTAGCTTCCTGTAGTCTATTACTATTCGTCATTTTCTTTTTCCAGAAGCGTCGAGCTTCTTTGGAACAATCCAAATGGGGCTGGACCATGGCGAGTTAGATGGACGTATTATTTTCTGATTTAACATTGTTTGGATTTGCGTACGTACTTCTTCTTTATGTATTTGAGGGTATTTATACGACTTAGTATACACAGGAATTTCATCTGTTGTTTTTATATTATGTTTAATTTGATTGGTGAAAGTTAAATTTTGATCATCAAAATGGAATATATCGGGGTATTTCTTTATTAAACTAATGATTTCTGTTTTTTCTTCTGAATTCATATGATCAGTACGAATTTTTGAAAGATTAAAATTATTGTTACTTGTTTGAATGCAATTAAAATTTGGTCTAGAGAATGTGACATAGTCGTCAATTTTTTCAACATTAATTATATTCGGAATTTTGAATTTAATTTTGTTATCAGTCGGGTTTATAACTGTGCATAAACAGTGGTAGTCTTTAGATACGGTCACGCATTCGGGAATAGATAAGTTGTGAAACTTGATATGTGGAACTAGTACAGTACCGTGTTCAACATTTACTTTAATTTTCAAGATTTTTTCCGTGTTTGGTTCTATAATATTTTCGATTGGATTATTTGCAATGATTTGTTGGATTTTATTATTTTTGTTATCAAGATAATGTATTTTTATTTTTGAATTTGGAGAAATAATTAAATCGTTTGCGGTATCAATTAATATTTTTAGATTTTTTAAATTGTCCATACCAAGTAACATATCAAATTAATCATGAAAGTTAAACAAGTGATATTTTAAATTTTGACTAGTATTATTGTTATTTAAATTAAATATTTTTGAAACAGGAACTTTTGTACTATACAACTCTGTAGATGTGCCATGAGCTGTTGTAATCTGAAACGGGTCTCGGGTGATAAGGTCTTTATAAAATTTATATGCAATATTTGGTTTGATAAATGATTTTGTGCTACCTGTGTCTATAAGAACTTTAAGATTATTTTCGGGAAATATTATAAACGGGTGTTTACTTTGATTTATTGTAAAGTTCATTAATTCAAAGTGAGTTGAGATATTTGATCTTGAACCGAGGCTGTTTTTTCTAAAAAATGATTCTCGTCTGTTTGTGTTTCGTAAGTGTTATCGTATTCCGATTGTTCGTATATTTGTGCGTAATTTTCGTAACCATCGTCAAAATTTTCAGTTTGATCACTTTGGTCGGGTTCATCTATGTTGTATAATTCTTCAGAATTAAGCTTGGGTCTTTGTGGGTAATTTTGAGATTGTGTCATGGATCCTACTCTTTGTCGTTTTAATGCGACATTTCGTGGCAAGGTATTTTGAGTAGAAATACTCATTGGTGTTGGTTTGGGAATGTTATTAATAGGTTTTCTTAATTGATTTCCGAAATTATTTCCAAAATTATTTCTTTGTATATTTGGATTGAAATTCGTTTGTCTATTAAACGGGTAAGAATTTTGGTACATAGGTTGTGATGCATTTGCTTGAGGCATCATATATCGTGGTGTTGGGTATGATAAATTTTGGAAATTATTTTTCTGATTAAATTTTTGTGGCTTACTATGATTGTTGAAATTTTTTGTATATCTCACCATATCATTATATTGGAAATCATTTGTAAGCATAGATAATGCTGAGTTTAAATTTGCGGGACTTTTAGCACGCATTAACTGCCCTATTGGCTCTTTCAACGCTCTTAACAATATTCATAACGCGTAATTTTGAAAGTATTTAATTAAAACATCTGCCTCGGCAGTTGCAGAATTTGTTTTGATGTACGCTACTTGTATAGCCGTCGCGTTTATCCGCGTATGTGTGTTCTCTAAAGCAGTTTTTAAATCATCCCAAGTGTTAATTACACAACTAGATATGTTTATGACTGCTTCGCCCTTTATTTTAGATAATATAGTACTCATCAGATATTCATTTTGAAAATCTGCTGTATTAGTTGTATTGTAAAATTTCGTAACTAATTCTTTGCATAATTCAATGAATCTGGGTAGAAGTTCGCGTTCACCCCTAAATTCAGGTATCATATCTAAGTATTCTTTCTTTAATTCGTTTGCCATTGTAATTTTATTTACGGTGGCTTGTAAAATAGATTGTTTTAAACGAAATGGGATTTTAGTTTGAGAATTTGGTATTTGGGTACGATCTTCGGGATCGGAGTCAGATTCAGAACTTGTACTCGTGTCCGAGTTTATATTAGAAATTTCTCTAAGTGACCTAAGTATACTCACAGCAGAAGTAGTAGCACTCGCTTCATTTGCCCGGAAGTCGATGATGCAATCTTCGTGTGGTGCAGGAGGTCTGGATGGCTGATGTGCGTTCAGCTTCGGCAGGCCCCAGGAAATGTTTCGATGGCGGACTTGATTTCTCACTAGGTTAAGGGTTCGTTGCTAAATGAATCACTAAGTGAAACGAATTATGTGCGCTAATTCGTTTTAGCAATCCTACCGACTGCGCCAGTTAAATATCGAGACAATACAAGTCGCTTTTTAAAAACTTTATTTATTCTTAAGAACCTTAATTTATGTGTTTACAATATAAGCTCTGAATACAGACTACTGAGATATTGCAATTCCTCAAAGAGGAAAACTACATTACATAATAAATCTAAACTAAGCATAATATGATAGGTATGAAATGGGATAATGTCTATTCAGCATAAAGTGGCTGTAACTTATATATATATATATATATATATATATATATATATATATATTGCGTATTTTTTTGAAATTTATTATATGTCTCTCCCAATTTCAAGCTAAATGAATGATTATTTGTAAAATAAAGTATTCTTTAAAATATTTATTAAGAATTAGGATATTGTAACGTGCGCCCCTGACTTAAGGCCCCCCACTGGTAGAATTTTCCCGAGCGATGACATAATCCCCGGCGGGGGAAAACCCTTACGCGTCTACATTGGTTTAATTACATCCGGTGGACTGATCCTTTATGTTCAATGTCATTGTGGCGTCGGGCGTCGGAAAATTCGAGAAGGACATCGCGCTATATAAAGCTGTCGCCAAAGCCAGCGAAAACAGTCTGTTATATAGAAGCAACGAGCAATGAACAGTGAGTGATGTAAATAAACAGTCTACGAGTTGTGAACATAAATAAATGTGGCTGCAAAACTTCTTGACTGGAAAGATGATTGGGAAGAAGAAATTACTGGATATCAGTCAATTATAATTTACTTCCGCCTCTACCGGTTTCGACACCTCATGTGTCTTCTTCAGCTACAATAGTTAATACAGTTTTTTTTTTAAGTTGAAAGACATATGTTTAAAACTTACGTGAAAAAGTAGAATTTAATTAACATTGATATATAACAATAAATAAATAAATAACATAAATTACATTTACTGGTCGTCAAAATTTAAAAAAGTAAATATATTAAAAAAGCCCATATATTGCTCAGATAAATTGGATATATTTTTTAAATTTTTATTAACAATGGCACCCGTTTTTTAAATTTAAGTTATAACTAGTTCCGAAGGTCGTTTCTCAAATTGCCGCTAGATTTTTTAAGCCAAATTTCTTCTTATTGTTTTTTATTTGAAATTTTAATTAGTATTAATTTTGTTCATTATTTTTCTTTGTTTGGGTTTTATTCTATTTTAACATATTTGTATATATTTTACTTATAATTTTTAATATCAGTTTGTAAATTTATGTTACTGCGGTCATTATTTATGTGTAACATTGCTAGAGTAAGACGTTTGTGTAGATTGTGTTCTGTATCTTTGACTGCATCAAAATTAAAATTATGTCCAAGTGATATTGCGTGTCGTACTAGAGCACATTTTCCGTTATTGTTGTTATTATTGTTGCAATTTCGTTGATGTTCTGCTATCCTGGTTCGTAAATAACGCTGCGTTTGCCTTGTATACGCAGCAGGACAGTCATTGCAAGGAATTTTGTACACAACATGTGACCTGTAATCTATATCTATGTCAGCTTTTAGTTTACTAAAGAAATTTCCTATTGTTTTTGTTTGTTTAAAACCAATATTTATATTGTTAGTGAAGAGTTTTTTAAATTGTATAGCTATGCCACCTAGGTAAGTCAAGGGGTAATAAATTTTCTTTTCATTTATTTCTACATCATTGTTATTATTTTGTTGATTTATGTTATTCTTTTTGTTTTTATTTTTATTTTTTGCTTCATTAATAAGGCTGTTGACTATTCGTCTGGGGTAATTATTTGTATGTAATAGGTTTTTACCATTATTTATTACGTCGCTCTGATATTCATTTGAGGTTACTATTGTAGCACTGGATATAAATTTTTTGGCGCTATTCAGAAGTTGATTTTTCGGGTGTTTCGATCTGTAGTTAAGGTATCTGGTAGAGGCAGTTGGCTTTTTATACCATTTAGTTTTAATCTGATCGTCCTGTTGGTGTAACAATGATGTGTCCAAAAATGGGATGACTCTGTTTCGACTTCCACAGTAAAGTTTTCATTATAGCTATTGAAGACTATTAATGTCTCATCTATTTTACCTTTAAGTATTGCAAGTATCAAGTCATCAACATATTTTTTCATAACCGGGACATTGTAGGTTAGTAATGGCATGACAGTTCTCAAAAGTTTATCCATCACTAGATTTGCTACACACGGACTTAGTGATGAGACCATAGCTGTACCCCAAATTTGTTTATAGTAATTATCATTATATTTGAAATAACCCTGTTTCATACAAAACCGCACTAAATTTGAAAATTCATTCCATGGTATCTTGGTTCTTTGTTTACAATATTTAAATTACATCATCCAATATTAGTATTTTCAAATGTGAAACAATATGAACACGTAGTTTACAATATTTAAAAGACATAAAGAAGATAATGATATAAATGATTAATTTTATTACGTGTTCAATTTGCAAATATGCAAATAAATTACAAAACACGGCTATAACAAGTTCCGCGCCCTAAGTTGGGAAGAAAATATATTCCCACTCTTCATATATTTTCATTTTCAGCCCCTTGAGTTAACTTCCCCTAGCATCTCCATATTAACGCCTATGCACTATTTCTTGTAGGAATATTTTAACAAAGAAATACATTCATTTACTAATAAGCTGACAATCAAGTTTTCAATGAATAATGATACCATTAAAAATAAACATTGCTAAAGTTACAGAAATTTGAATATCGTTTATCTTGTATTCTACGAATATTTAATAATTTGCAAAAAGGGTATATTATTTTTATCGGTATAATTATATAAACTAAATAAGATTTTGATCATAAATTTCATTTATTCTTGTATTTGTTTCATGGTAATATCTCATAATTCTCGAAATCCCCATGTTGAATCAGTTATTTAAGACACCTGTATTGTACCATATAATCGTTTTATACCAATCTTTCGAGTTTTGATATTGTGCGCGGACATTGAACATGTTTTCTTTTTCATTAAACAATCTAGGGTTAAATTTTAGAGCATTTTAAAATGACATTAATATTGACTGTTCTCTGGGACCGATGAATAAGTATGATTATAGAAACGGTTCTAATGAAAAGATGGAAGCGAGTTTGTTTGTGTTCAGTAAATTGTTCATATTATTTCTCTTCAGATAGGGAAAATTATAATTCATTCAGCTCTTATGCAGGATGAACACGAGAAACCGTGACATAAGTTTTTAACAAAGTAAGAAATTTGTCTCAATATTTTACAATAATATAAAATTTAAATGGGAGACAAAAAAATTGTATGCACTTTGGATATAAATAAAGAAGAAACTCTTGGCCATTTTATATTACACTGTCCTATTTATAAACCATACAAAGACACACATATCTCTAAATATACGACTACAAATAAAAGTATTGCTTCTCTGATTGACAACCTAAATAAAAATTAATAATATTTCGTATTATATCACAAGAAGTCTCACCCTGAGAAGTTTTTGCTTTAACAAATTAATTATTTTCTTTTTAATGTAAATGCTGGGAATTAATTAATAGAGTACTCATATTTCATATTGTTATTGTAAAAAATCCTCTTGAATGTATTATGGGAATATAAAGAATTGGAATAGCTGCTACAATTACAAATAATCTCGTTTGTATAAGGAAAGTTTAGCCTGAGACAAATAAATAAAATAATAAATAAACTGCTGAATAAAAAAACATATTAACGAAATTAGTGTTAAAGCGCATTATACATCAACGAATAAAAAACTTGCCTTATATGTGCAATATTTTCAAGTTTAAAGCTGAGTACATTAGATTCTGCATATCAATTAACTACGAAAGCATTCCGTTGTGCGACATGAAAAAACGAGGTAATGTATTTTATTTTATTACAGAGTATTTAGTTACATATGCGCTAATAAATGTCTCAAATTAATCTTTGCCATTTTAAAATCTCTACAGAACACATATTTTACAAGAATATTCCTTTAATCTTTCTGCTAAATAATATTTTTTTGTGAGGCTGTACTCGTAAAAGTATGCTAGTGTATGCTAAAAGTTCTTTCAAACTACTAAGTTTAACGTGGGTTAAAGCATTGAGCAAAAAAAAAACATATTATACTCAATGGTTAAAGTTCCATAACATAATTCATTGTTATCAAAAATCTCAAACAGTTATTTGAAATAACTATATGCGTATTTTTATAAATCGCTTGACATAAATTTTAATTCAGTCAGGTATCTTTCGAAGAAATTAAATGAAGACTCTTAAAAATATATAACAAAATTTTACTCAATAAATTATTTCTTATTATTATGCAATTGCTTGTTCAACATATCTTTGAATAAAACAACTGAAAAATTTGTAAAAAATATAATTACGTATTTTGTAATTTCTCCGATAATTTAAATTTTAAAATATGTACATGTTTTATTATTAAAAAGATATTAAAATTTATATTTAATGAATGCACAACATAATTTGGATTAAAGAGACTGAAAAAAATTGCGGACTACTGTGAATTATTCAAAAGAAAGTATAAAAGTAAATTGAAAGACAAATATTACAAATGGGCATTGCAATACGTGTTTTTAATATTATTTTGTGAAACAGAAATATAACGTGTTTAGCATAAGAAAATTCTTAATTTTTTTCTTTATAATATGCACCAATTCTTTTACCTGTAAATTAATATAGAAACTTTTGGCTGCTAAAAAACTGTTTTTCAATGTAATAGCCCTATTACTCCCAGTATATATAGAATATGTACTTTATAAAATTACATGTTTGTCGTAGCCAGATTGTAAAATTTGTACACATTTTACAACGTTGGTTAATAAAACGCCCAACCGATTTATAAAATTTATTAAGTCAACGAAAATTTGAAACTCTGGTCGCATTTTATAAAATGACTAGGCGTTTTATAAAAAGACGAATTTTACAATGTGGTTACGGCATGTACATCAACATAAAATTCAGTTAACCTTTGATTCTTTTCATAAAAATAAGAAATCATATGTCTTTAATAACTCGAATGCCTCCCAAAAAAAAAAGATTTTGGGACCGCCTTGGTTGAGGTATTATTACAATAAAATAAAAATAAATACTTCTGCTTCACTATCACTATAATATAAAACATACCTAAGGAAACTACAACAAATGCACATTGTTTTTTCACTTACACGATGCAAACAAACATTGAATAAAACATATGAAAAAGATAGCGCGGAAAGATTTGTAGTAGTAATAAACAACAAAAATGGTCGCATATTAACCAGGTAGGAAATGATTTTGGATAGGATTTTTAGATTCGTTCTGTATCTATACACAGGCTAATGGAGTTTCCATGTTACTATGCAAATGTAGGCGACAACAGGTGAATGTTACATTACACACAGGCAACATTAGATAGTATCAGTAGCTTCACAGCACAGCGAATAGCACAAGCACCAACAGCAGTGGAAGCATAGCGCCAGACTCCAGCGCTACAAAACTCTACGTACACCATCAAAAATCATCTTACATATTTTTTATCTGATTCAAACTACCGGAGGAACTCAATACATGAAAGATAACTTATGAAAGCAACACGTGAAAAATATAGTTTTTATTGTTATTTTAAGTTCTTTCATATTTCATAAGAAGTTTCCCAGTATATTCTATATTATAATAATAGGCTATTATACCTTTGTCAATGTATAGGAAAGTTTTATAAAAATAAGATAGCATACATTAATTGATGAACACTGACGTCAAAAAAATATGAAATATTCCTTCATTGTAATAATAAAGATCAATATAATATTTCATGACGTCGCCAGACTTTACGACTTTGACAGAAAGAGTTTGTCGAATACCTGCAATGAGACTGAGAGATAGTGGCGATTTGAAATACATACATACAGTCACACGCCATACCTCGGTTAACTCTACCCCGATATACAGTTTTTTCGTTATAACGCTGATTTGTTTTGATTCCAAAAATTAACATTTTTTTATTTTGGTTCTGAGAATGAAGGATGAACTAAATTTATATACCTAGGTACCTTTTATGTAATTATTTATACAGTTGTCTTAAAATTGACGCCCGTTTTTTTGAGAAATTACGTTAGACTAATTATATAATTTTAAAATATTGTGACTTTATAATAAAGAAAATAATTTTGAATTTGATATGGAACTCAAATCAGAATTAAAAAGTTTATTCTTAAATTTGTGTATTAGAATACTTTCATACACATTTAAATATTTATTGTTGTGTATGTAATTTTTTATTTTATTATAATTTATTCTTCGTTATCAAGTTATTGATAGAAAACTTATATTAACATTTAAACTTTATGAAAAACGAACGGAAAATATTTTGTTTTCTATTATTAATCGTTTTTCCCGAGTAGAAATAATAATCGGCCGCACTTTGGCCGCATTAAGGTCATGAGACGGCTGTATTGCGGTGCGACCGTGCTTATTCGCCAAATAGTGCGGCCGTGTTGCTGCTGTGTATAAAAATGTGTTCATTTTTACTTGAGTAAGTAAAGTATAAATATTAAAATTTGTTTCTTTTTCATAAATAATTCGTATTTGCAATATTCGTTATGTTATAGGTACCGTTGATTGAATGTCGTTGAATTGAACAGTATATCATTTGATTTTGAATTGACCGTCTGGTAACATTTTTCCTGAAATTGTATTAAAATGAATTCTCGGAAGTATTATCAACAATATATAAAACAACGATGAATTACAAACATAATAAACTAATAATTAATTCAACAACACAAACCTAATTTTTATCTCTGTCTGTAACAACAACTAAACTGCTTATTATAAATACATGCTATCTTTACTGTTTTCCATCTCTATGAATTCTTTCTACACCACAATTTACTATAACTTTCTAGTTTGTAGGACGCCAACAGTTTTTGGAAATTTATTTAAAATATTAACAAATATGAGGAGTATCCATGCAAAACTTAACATGTCCACTTTATATAATTTTGCATGAAGCGATAAATTCTAGTAGAAGGTTAAGTTGTATAGTTAGATTTTTTTTCTTTGGTAGTGCTAAAATCTTTGGGGTTGTTAATTCGCACATAATAGTTTTTAATTTTTATTTTAATTATTACCCAATTTACTGCCAAATTTAGTTCGGATATGTTGAGTTTTGCATGCAATAAATGGACTTGTCTAGTTTTGTCTGAAATTTTCTTGGACATGTCAAGTTTTGCCTGAAAAAAATGGTTAAATGAAAAAATATTAAGTTATTGTAGTAAATATCTATTTACTGTTTCTGTAAAAATACAAAAATCAATATAAACTATGAAAAAAAACAGTGAATGAAAAAAAAAAAATGCACGCCTCTTTCTAGTACCAGTGTTCCCCTCGCTAAATGTAACTGTTGATCCCAATCCCGAAGGTACAGATATTATTGAATTTTCTGCCATAAATTACTTTAACAAAGTTTTGAATCTAATTCGAACTTAACACAAAAATAAACGTGCGTATCTTCCTACGTCTGTCAAATTGATGCATATTGCAGGTCACACAAAAATCATTCGGGCACATTGGGTTCGCAGTTACCTACTTTAAAGCATTATAAACCTATATTCTGTAATATAGTTATCAGAAAGTAGATGTCTCCATGGTTAAAAAATTAATTTAAACAATCCGAATAGTGAATGGACTTGTTTAGTTTTGACGTGATATAGTTACAAAACCTATATGCAAGATACGGGACTTGTTTAGTTTTGTTCGAAATTGTATCGCTATTCGATGCAAAGGGACATATTAAGTTTTGCTTGAAATGTTCACATTTGGTACACTGTTTCACCAGGACATGTTGAGTTTTGGTCGAAAATGAAGTCAGAAACAGAAAGGCAATCTTCGAAACTATATTATATAAACATGTATAACTCAATTTTGGTAAAATATGGACATGTTGAGTTATGCATGGATACTCCTCATATATTTTGATGGATTTTCTATTATTTAATGTTTTTTTTTTTGCTTATTCAACAAGACATAATGTCCCAATTACAGAATAATACTTAATGAGATATAAAATATTTTACAAAACACAGTAGTTTAACAAATACATTATCAGTAAAAATTAATAATATTAAACACATGTAAATGAACGCATGTGCATAACTGTATATATGTATAGATATACATATAAATGTACATTGTACATATACATACTTATACAGAAACCTTATAAAGATTTTATGAAAAAAAATCTTATATTTGCATAATACGATTATTTGAAAATAAATCGGGAAAACCATCAGAATTACAAAGATTGTTATATAACAGTGGAAGAACATTTAATGGAGCATTTAACGCTGAATTAGTACTATTCATTTCTAATATGAATAGATCGAATGTTCTTGACGTGTAATTCGGTACCTACACGAAAAAATATATATATGTATATACAGTGTTTATGGTATGACGGTTTTTGAAATACCGCGAAGATCGAATTAAGAAACTTAACATTGTTATTATTATATTATCTGCATGAATATCAAAAATTAAATTAGGGTCCAAGATAACTCCTAAATTCTTTATCTGAGATACTGATTTAATATTTGATCCATCTACTCGTAATTCATAAGAAACGTACGGTGTTTCTATTTGTGGTAAAACTAATAAGGTAACATTTTGAGATATTTACATACATACATACATACATACATACATACATACATACATACATACATACATACATACATACATACATACATACATACATACATACATACATACATACATACATACATACATACATACATACATACATACATACATACATACATACATACATACATACATACATACATACATACATACATACATACATACATACATACATACATACATACATACATACATACATACATACATACATACATACATACATACATACATACATACATACATACATACATACATACATACATACATACATACATACATACATACATACATACATACATACATACATACATACATACATACATACATACATACATACATACATACATACATACATACATACATACATACATACATACATACATACATACATACATACATACATACATACATACATACATACATACATACATACATACATACATACATACATACATACATACATACATACATACATACATACATACATACATACATACATACATACATACATACATACATACATACATACATACATACATACATACATACATACATACATACATACATACATACATACATACATACATACATACATACATACATACATACATACATACATACATACATACATACATACATACATACATACATACATACATACATACATACATACATACATACATACATACATACATACATACATACATACATACATACATACATACATACATACATACATACATACATACATACATACATACATACATACATACATACATACATACATACATACATACATACATACATACATACATACATACATACATACATACATACATACATACATACATACATACATACATACATACATACATACATACATACATACATACATACATACATACATACATACATACATACATACATACATACATACATACATACATACATACATACATACATACATACATACATACATACATACATACATACATACATACATACATACATACATACATACATACATACATACATACATACATACATACATACATACATACATACATACATACATACATACATACATACATACATACATACATACATACATACATACATACATACATACATACATACATACATACATACATACATACATACATACATACATACATACATACATACATACATACATACATACATACATACATACATACATACATACATACATACATACATACATACATACATACATACATACATACATACATACATACATACATACATACATACATACATACATACATACATACATACATACATACATACATACATACATACATACATACATACATACATACATACATACATACATACATACATACATACATACATACATACATACATACATACATACATACATACATACATACATGTACATACATACATACATACATACATGACATACATACATACAT